>JAUTXW010001972.1:317500-376954 GCA_030620095.1 Kuschelorhynchus macadamiae
ATCCATAGCTTTGGAGCGTTTTTTAATACTTATGGGAAATTATATGAATTTATAAGATTTTAAATATATTTGTTTGTTCTTAAAAAACATTATGTACCTATATCTTAAAGCTACTTCCGCTTCCGATGATCCTAACGCACTAATTTACATTAATTCTATAACAAGCGAACAAGCGCCTGCAGCAGCAGTTTTATGCCGCTCCCATCTATTTGGCTTACGGATATTCACCATTGCGTTGCCATAGCAACTACCGTAAACAAATCTAAGCGCGAAAGGCGGCGTGCGGGGGGAATCTGATGCGAAATTTCTTACTGTTGATAGTGCGGATCAATGACGTATAAAATGGATAGACTCAGCATTCCCATAAGTAAAAGCTTCAAAAAATAGATAAGTCATTGTTTGACAGATTTTTGCATGAGTGGAAGAAAGACGGACTGATCTCATAAACTAGGATAAAGGCTTGGAGACTCTATTTAAAATTTTGAGTTTCTCGATACCTTCTCAAAAAAATAAGACGGGAACAAAATGTAACTATTTTTTGTAGGGGCTCGCTCCATGGTATAATCCTGTCCTAGAGCGCAAGTATATAATTTTTTCTAGACATAAGTAAGTTTAAGTCTAGTAAAGGGTGAAGGTTTCATTATGCTGATAAAAATTGAGTTCCTTTACAGTCATCAGGTTTATTGTAAAGACAACTTTTTTCATTTTCATATTCTGTTCACTGAAAATGTTATATATTGTTTCACTCTGACATGCATGACAATTTATTTAAATAAAAACATGTTTGTTTTATGGATATATATGTTTTATTTATAAAAAAAATATATGTACTACTGTAAATACAGATTGAACTAAGTTTAACTTGGATATGCATAATTTAAATTAAACCACTGGGTAACTAACAATGTCCATATTTGTCACTGCGGGAAAGTCTTTTAGATCCACACTACAAAAGGATCTAATTTTTAATTATAAAAATATTTTGTTTGCACTGCTTGGCGACTTCGCCGTTCTTATTTCGAAGCTTCAAAAAGTATTCACTTGTCATAACTAAGTTTAAAGCAAACAATTGTAAAAAATGGTCCTATTTTGTTGGACCGCCTAATAAATGACAACGTGGATCCTAGCATCACGACCTGACTCACCAGTGGCGTAGTTTTTTTACAGCAAATTCAGTTTTATGAAGTTTTCTGTTTTATCATCAGAGTTTAAGGCGGCCGTTTTAAATCAGATTTGATTTTCCGCTATATTATGAAGTCAACAACTGAAGTTCTCGCGTTATTTTTTGAAAGTTTGAACGCTAGCATTCATGTCAATTTATTAGTTTGCGGGAATAACATATCATTTTTAAAATAGATTTAATTTGCATTAGCGGTGAAAAAAGATCTTTTATTGAATTTAATGAGATTTTCGTGCCCGATTTTACACTCGGCGTTTTTTGAGAATTCTATATGGTTTGAAGTTGCCAATGTTAAGCTTGATCTTAATTAGGTCTGTTCGTTTAACAGAATATTGTACACTTAATATTCTGCAACAGAAAAGCAATTAAGAATTTCCTGTCCTTTTTATTCTCATAAAATGAGATTAAAATGGAACAGTAGGTATTCGTTAATTTTTCAAAGTGTAAATATTTAAGTCTATTGCAGTTAATCTAGGAACTGAAGATTGAAAAGAAAAACAAGGAATTCAAACAATATAATTTATAACTTATCCAATGGAATAATATATGCTGGAGAAATTAATATACACAAGTAATTAATTAATATACAATATAAAACATTAAAACTTAAGTACATGCATACAAAAAAATATCAATATGACAAGCCGAGGGAGCTTGCAAATAAAACTGTCCTAGAGATAAGTCTATCTTCCTTGTAAAAGAATTGTATTATTACAGTATGCCTTGCTTATAGTAAGATATATTTCAATAAGTTGGTGTATATTTTAACTATGACTACACCCATACAATTTTGGTCCTTAGACTTAAATATTCTGGACACCATTTAGTCGCCTGTTTCTGACCACCCCTACAGAAACTTAACAGTTCATTTTCAAATAGTGGTTGTTAATCCGTAGTCGTTTCATTTTAAAGCAAGGGTTATTCCGTAATGTGCAATTAAAGTTAATAAACAAAAGACTTTTTTTAACTGTCAGCAATTTTACAAATACCAGCAGTGGGCACTATCTTTTTAATAACCGGTTACAAAACCTAATTGGAGGTACTTTTTCACTTCATACTGTTATCATCACTTGTTGCAATAAAAATGCAGTTGGTTTCCTCGTTTAAATAAATTGCCTTCAGTATGATTTTAGGAGTTTAATGTAAAATAACTATACGTGATCTTAAATAGTAATGTGGATTTTACAAAAAATATTATTATTATAATACTGAATTATTTTGTAAAAATTAAGGTTTCTTACAATAAATATGTCATATGGGAATTTTAAAACAAAGTAAAAATCAAAAAAGCAAGGAAAATTTTCTTTTAACCGAATGCTTCATAATAGAAGCATAACTTATTTTATGAAATCATAAATAAGACATATTTTTTAATAAAGAAATGGAAGAATGAAATAACAATTTATTTCAAATGTCATGGTATAGTACATATTACTCTAAATACAGTAAAGTCCTGTACTGTGATTTATCAATATTAGTTCAGTTTAACCACCGAAGAGAAACTTGCCACACCTTTAACCTAAAAAATAATTAAGTGACTTTTTCTAAGTCTAGTACTATTTGTAAATTTTTACAGTTACAGTTCCTAATTAACAAAAGTTAGTGTAAATCTCTTGTTTATTGACAAGATTTCTTTTTTACATATATTTTTACTTTTCTGAAGAGAACGATTGGATGACAATTCATTTCAGAGTCCCGTTTAGATTTTTAAACCCTTGCTGTCCGAAAACGAGGGGGATGATTTCCAAATTATTGTTTTTAATGTAAAGGGAACCTGTAAGCTAACATCATACTTAGTCCTGATACAAGGGGCATAATCTGTCTTAGCTATCTCTAATTTTCTGATGTGTTTAACTGTATCTGCTCTTTCAAATGCTTTTTATAATAGCAATATAGATCTGATTATGAAATACATACACATAGGTGCCCACCTACACTCTGCAACGTTACCGGACAGAGTGAAATAATCCTTAAAGTAACCGATACGATGTCTGACATGTAGATATGAAACTTTAGCTAATTGTATGTATAATAATTTTCTAGAGCTCACTCAAAATAAAAAACCAGACTATGAGGAATAAGGCTTGATACATACATAATACTGATTAATCGCAGAAAATATATAATTTCTTTTAATAAAGGCTTAGCCTTTCAGATAATAATAAATAAATAGGGTCTTAAAAACATTGGAGGGAAATATATAATTACCTAAAAAAAAAAAATTAAGGAAAACCCTATAAAGCGTATGTAAAATCATATCATTCAACTAACAAATTCCCCACTTAACAAAAGCGAAACAAATTATTTACATTCAGATCTTTCAAAATGTCCTATTACAAGGAATACTGAATAAGTAAATTTATTCGTTTCGGGAAGTTCTATAATGCTATATATTTTCAGTCTTTAGAAAAGGGTGATATAAAAACTCGATACAATACCTTCATTTTTGATTATACTATACAAAGGGTAAAGTAGAGATATTGAAGAATACGTATAAATACATTTTAAAAACCAACAAGTTGGAAGATTAAGTGTTGCATAAAAAGTTTTTGATCAATTTGCATATCTAAACATGTTGTTTTCATTGAACATGATTTAAAGCTTGCTATGACTTAGAAAAAATGCAATAACGTATTGAATAAAGAAATATTTAAAAAAATACTTTACATACATCAACAAAAGATGAAGCAGCAGATATAAAAATTTTTAATTTTTTTATATAATACAGTTATGCTTTATAAAATAAGACTACTTCTCAACTTCTGGAACGATTACAAGAAAGCAATAAATCTATGTTTGCCTATGGCTAGTAAAAATTTTAGTTCTTTATGCTGTACCACGTATTACGATCTGCTCTAACTTACTTAGAGATATTAATTGCATTTTTTTAATAAGGCACCTTTTGCTTTCAATAGGTAGGTCTCCTCCTGATTCTAAATATACAGAATCTTATACCTTTATTTTTAAAAATACAAGGGAAAACGAAAAAATGGCTGGGCCATAAAACCAGTATGTATGACAAAGTTCTCCATTTTTGAAGGATAAAGGTATCAAGAACCAGGGGCATGAAACCTATCTACTGGAAGTGCAACTCAGAAAGTGTCTCATTTAAAAAAAATATATCTTTAATAAAATTTACACTTTTATTTGTGTTGTTGGGAACTTAGTAACTAGCCATAGAATTTATTTTCTGGAAATTTTGATTTGATATTTGGACAAGTTAAAATGACCCCATTGTACATTATTAATTTACAAAAATATATTAAAATTCGTGCCCGTAATATTATATGTTGTATAAAAAATATTTCTTTCTGTTTTCAATTCCATGACAATTTCAACATTCTTCTTTACAAGTTGCATTAAAAAACTATGTTATTAAAGTTGTTCATTGATCTCAGCTTGCAAGATAAAAAGGGACCTGTAAAAAAAAGAATATAAAAATGATTATGGGGTTTAATTATTTTAGATATATATTTTAAATATCAAACAATTATAATAAAATTATAGAGCTATTTCTTTTAGTGTGAGAAAAAAAAAAGGGAAATTACTGTCCCACTTATGATTTTTGCAATAAATAAGTTACAAAAAATGTAAGATAGAAAATATGAATTATAACCTGTCATAAAAAGATTCATTCCTAAAAACATTCAAACAAAATATATACAAATGAACGAAAACTATTTTTAAAATAAAAGCAAAAATGAAGTGAGATATATTTTAACTATATATAGAGAGCTAGAAAAAAAACCTATTTATTAATCAAAATAGTAAGGTCCAGAGCTAAGTATTAACTAAGCACTAATATAAACAATTTAACTAGTTGTTTTGCAGTAACTACCTACACTGGCAAAGATACAATTACAGTTATTTATACAATTTCTTGTACAAAGTTTAGAGGATATTTTACTTTAATGTTAAATTAATTAAACTCAAGATATGCTTTAGTGCCTAAGACTAATTCTTATTGACGAAGATGACAGTTTTATTATCTAAATAGTTATAATAACATATAATATTCAGTAATCAAACATAAAGCCAAGGAAAAAAAGGAAAATAACATTTACAGCATCAAAATCAAAGAAATAGGTAAAAAAGATAAGAATCAGTATAAACATATTAATTGAGAAACAAGGATTAATTGTAGAAAAGAAAAACAATGTCTCGGACTCAGTCAAGTGGTTTAATAGAGGAAAAAGCTACGATTACAGGTGTTTCGCCAAACAAACAGGCATTATCAGATCTTTAAACAACAAAAACACGTAAAATATATAAAACTGGTACATACAACTACATAATTAGACAAACACATCTGTAGTTGTATATGCTAGTTTTATATATTATACATGTTTGTGTTGTTGTAAAATCCGATGATGCCTGTTTGTTTGGTGAAACACGTGTAATCGTAGCTTTCTACTGTATTATACCCCTTGACTGAGGCCGAGATATTGTTTTTCTTTTCTGCAGTTATTAAACCAGGTCTCTTAGAGATAGTATGGACCAATTACTTCTTCAACAGGGATTAAAAGAAAATAAAAAAATAAGAAGGGCCATATTAAAATGTAATTCAGAATCTCATTATATTATTCCGTCAAATCGTAGTATGCTTTTTGCACTAATAGGCTCTTTAAAGTTCTTTTAATTTTTTTTATCTTGGCAGGCTCTGAAGTATCAAGATTTATTACCACATCTTTCGGGCTTCAAAGATAATAATTTTTTTCACTAGAGAGAGACCATGAGGATGATCTGGCTCTATCCTTACCTGTCATATAAACCATTTACAAATTTACAAAGTATACATAATTTGAAGTTAAATTTATTTCAAACTGGAATAATGGCCTATATGATTCCCTACCATTGGCACCACAAGTTCATCTCACTGCTCGCTCTCAAAAGATGCACGAATTTCCCATAGAGTGGCAAACCATCCTCGCTCACACCATACCAATCTCTCTTGACATCAACCAAACAGCCTAGCATACCCATGAAATCTTCAGAGTGACATTCAAATTATGCTTATTTAACTTCAAATTCCCATTAATAAAAATGTTCAAAAAGACTATAAATGGCCTCTCCCAATATCGACAAAAGACAGATCGTTTATATATAACAAAAACAGAATTCAACCAAGGGCGGAATCCTATAGCATGCCGTAATTTATGTTAACCTTATTAGGTGTCTGAGGAATAACGACGAGGGTTTGCATGCGCTACTGGAAATAGGATTGAAGCAATTTCTAAACTTCACCCGTGAGGAAATATGCATAACGCTAATGCGCATTACTTCGTTATTGAAAGTCAAAATCTATAGAAAAGTCACAGAAAACTGCAATTTTTCAATTTAATGCAAACCTTATCTGGAAAAATAAAAATGAGCCTATAATCTGCTGAAGCATTATATATATATATATATATATATATATATATATATATATATATATATATATATATATATTAGGGAAATAAAATACTTGTTAAGTTTGGAATACAAGTAAAAGCCTACCTCATTGATTATTTCATATAACTCAGAATCGATAGTTGTTTTCCAAATTCTTCTACTTCAGTTAACGTTAAGCTAATTGAATGGTGAGTTTTCTAATTCGCGTAGAAATATTAATTTAACGCATTTTTAAAAATAAAAACAATTTACCCTATAGTGTAAAGCTCAGTTTTTGCAGTCTTTTGATGCACGTTTTTTGTTTCTTGAATTGTTTTGAATATCAGTGTGGGTTTAAAGTTTAAATCAAGAAACTTACCAAAACAATTTTCTCAAAATTATCCCAGTATCACATTTTGAGATAGCCTTATTAGGTCGTAACCATTAGAACAGATGAGTAGTATCTATCAATTTGTAACTATGGCAGCATATGATCTAATCAGTCGTCAGCCATCAAGCTTATTCATATAACTGGGCACAAAATAATCCTTGCATTATTTAGTTGTTTTGGGTAAATGGTGATCAATCTTCAATATTTCAACCTATTATTTGTTCGTTTTCATGGTAATCTAAAACAAAACATTAATTTTGGCCGTTATAAAGTACTTAAAGTTTAAGTCTTTAGCATGGCCCATGCGACAAATTTTAATATTAGTATTAATTTTAGTACCAATAGTAAGGGTTTAGGTTTTCAATTGATTTGTGTTGTATAAGTCATATATCTAAAAAAAAACAATAACAAGGTGAGGTCTTATTACTAACTAAAAGTAAAGTTTTATATCCAAAAATAACTCTTGCAATACCTAATAGTTGCTTCTTATATTTTGTTTTTACAAAAACTGTAGGTATTTAATGAAATACTGACTTAAAAAAATAAATGCATCTCAGTGCAAAGCTCACAACAGATAATTAGCGCAAATTTAACTTCTGAATATTATATATTTTATATGGTTTATTTGAAAGAAATTAGTACGTTTATTTGTAGAAATTAAAAGTAACTGTCAATTTTTACTGTAATCAAAATGTAAAAAAAAACAGACACAAAGTCTTGGCTTCAATCAAAGATAGGAATGGTGATAGGTATTTCGCTCTATAGGAGCATCATCAGACCAACAATTAAAATGAAACAACACATAGACAAGGCAAACACATAGTTGTGTTTGATCAACACAGATGAATTTGATTTTTTAAGCATGTTTAATCGTTTTAGTTGTTAAGGTCTGATGACAGAAAATTTGTATCTGTTTTATGTTATTAAATTTTGAATATTTGTAGAAAAACCCTCAGATCAGTCGTTATAGGTATTTTTCCTGGGCAACTATTGTGGTGTGTTTTGTTTATTTTTAGTGTTAAAAGGAGATAGGTAATCAAAATATCTGATTCTATTTCATCACTTCAAAATAAACCACGTTTTCTATAAAGTTTTTAATTTATTATCTTCTATGATTTTTAAAATATATAAAAATGCAATAACGATGCAAACAATATCCGATAATTTAAAAATCGATGGAAGCGAACTTTCAACTAAAATCGGTGATGGTGCAGATATGTAAACAATTACTATTATTTAATATTTTACAAAAAAAAAATGTATATTTTTTCCCAACAAGGTTATGGTGTTCTACTAGGTACCAAAACCATTAATTTAACTACATTCAAAAATCACTAGACTGATGTTTTTTTAATAATAAATAAGTGTTAAGTAAAATGTATGTTTTTGTAATCCTTTTTAATACCCAAAACTTAAACTTGACTGATATTAACCCCTAATTATAAATACCTGGGCCAGGGGGGACTGAAGAGAAAATATTGGGTGGGGGAGGAATACAATTTTTGCAACAGTTTTTTCAATTTTGCGCCTTTCAACGTTGGCAACACAATATTTATTCAATAATACAAATATAAAATGTTTGTCATTAAAACTGACTAAAAAAAGTAAAAGGAGGAAATTAAAGAGCTGCATATTATTCGATAATATAAGATTTTGTTAACATGATAAAATAATGAGAAGGAGGAAGCGTTCCCCCATCCCGCCCTGTCCTGGGTATATTCAATTACTAATTGCACCACTAATTTGACATGAATAATGGAAAGAGTAAGTAAAATCGCAGTATCAATGCCAATTTTTTTTATGCAAGGTATACAATGATGATACGAAAATGCAAACATGATGATATGTATATTCATCTATTAGATCATCCGAAACTTACCCACACATTGTCCTTAGGGGTGTTCCGGGGATCTTCCAGTAACATTACAGTCTGAGATTTCAAAAATTATTTCACCAGATAATTAATACGTATATTGTACATTAACCTGAAATACAAAGGTGTATGGTTGGGTTTGCATGTAGCCTGATAATATCACCCGTCAGGCTGTTAGAATATCACTGAAGCTAAAATGATCTGAACAGATTTAAGGATATTTCAGTGTAAACTGTCCATCTCAGGATTTTCAGGAAATCTGAAATAAAAAAGTATTATAAATCTTTTTAAGATACTTATACTTACTTCTTAATTGCTTATTATATATGCACTTAACGAAAAATTTTAATTTAGAAATACCTTGGGAGATATTTTACCTTTAGAAAAATTAAATCAAGATGGTTTCTGGATGTAAAATATATACCCATTTTTTTACTGTGTTTATCTAGTAATTTTTGAAAAGTTGATATTATTTTTTATTAAGAACTAAAATAAATATATCTGATGGAACTACTAACAGGTACGATGGATTGAAAAATTGTGTTATATACATAATTACTGTCAACAGCACAAGCAGTCTGACATATCTAAAAAAGTTTACTGCAGTATAGAGCCGACATCTATTAAATAATATTTGACAAAATGACTTAAATTTTGAAACTTGTACCTAGTTGTGCAATGGGCTATGAACCCGACTATACAAAGTTACATCAAACAGCAGGCCTATATTTACAAAGGTAGAAAATTCTAATAATTATATTATTAATTTGCAAATAGAAAACATATGTATACAAAACCTAGCCTTATAACATAATATGTATGAAACTCCATAATTGATTAAACCCTTAAGGAAAAATTACAGTGTAACTTTAAGGCATCTGCAAGTGCATATCAACTTGCTCGAGTAATCTTAAGTTCTTAAGATATAATGTAACATTTGTATCAATGTGATGGTAGGCTAACCAAATTATGTCCAAATATGAATGGTAAATCTACTTCAACTTTCGCACTAGCAAGATAATATGCAAGACTGCAGCAAGTTTATTCATAACTAAAGTTAAAATCTTGATATGCCAATGGACTTATTAATACTAATATTGCTACATCACCATAAAGTACCCTTTATAATACTTTGTTAGAATATTTTTTTCGTGTTTTTATAACTTCATAAAACTACCATTCTAAAAAAAGACAGCAGCTCAAGAGAGACATCAACCTTATCACATACATTAATATCAGTGATTAATATAACCACTGGACAAAGTGACTTGAAATAAAAATGATAATAGGTGCTAAAATGTATTAGAAAAGTTGATCTTAAAAAATTAGACATTTATCTACATTTAAATTACCGCCGTTGCTCCTTCCATGCTAACGTAAACGAATCCTCGAAAAAGTTTGTTCACGTTAAATATGAAAAATGTCTGAATTACGGCTTTATTGACAAACTGATGCCAAAAGTATAGATTTTGTTTAAAAAAAATCGTTGTTTTAATAATATAGACTCGGAATTTGGTTGTCGCGCTACCGCGCGCTTTCTTTACAGCAAACCTAAGTTATCCAAAGTTTAAGAAAATAAATAATTCGCAGTTTTATTAATTGTAAGTTCTGTTTAAAAAAAAACTAAACGATTTTTCGTCCATGTCGAGATTCGAACCCACCTCCTATACGACGCAGGCCGAGAACCCTACCACTCAGCCACAAAGCTTATGAAAGGAAATAAATAAATAGCTTATATTACTTAGCTGAACGTTAATGACATAACATTTGATTTCACGTGAACCAAAATTTAGAAAGTTCGTTCACGTTAGCGTAGAAGGGATAGCGCCTTAAACGCAATCTATATTTAGTTCTCTCTCTTCTGTCTATACTTGAAAAATTAAGTATATACATAAAAAGTCTCAAAAATTGCTAGATCGGACCAAACTGAAGTTTTTTTTAACATTTATTGTAAGGGAAGATACTACCACTGCATGAAATTGCCCAAGCCCAAATAAAGTAGAAAAAAAATTTACGATAAACAGCCTACATAACTTCGCCTCTTATAAAAAAAATCTGTAACCCAGAGCTAAAAATCTTTGTAATTTAATGGCCCCAAACACAAAATCAAATGCTAGCTACAAGAAAAAAAAACAATAACTACATAATACATTGCATAATAAAGTGCATGGTGTTATATGGACATAAATGAACCACTTGAAATTCATTGCATGTTTATTTATGTTATGCTTCTAATTTATTACTTTCTGTGGCCATTATCTGCAGCTTAATCAGAAATTTTATAAGAGAATTTAATTTTTCCTTACGCGTTTATCGCATCTACTTCACTGGGCACGACACATTTGACATAAAGGTAAGGTTAAAGGTTACTTACCGGCGTAAACAGGCTTCGAGGTTGAAATCGTCGTTTTTTCTTACATATTCTGCTAGACACTACTATCGTTGATTGAATGAAAAAGGAAGATGCGCAACCTTATGGGCGAATTCGTGGAAGTGCTGATTTAATTCCATTTACATTTCAGCTGCTGTAAGGTGGAGTCGCTGTACGGCGAACGCATAAAACACATATTCGCAAACGTTCGGCTCTCGCTGTGATGACCGTCGACTGCAACGTTGATCGGGAAACGATGAGATTCGTGGAAGATGATGCCGCGCAATATTATTATGGTTTATTGATCATCCAACGTTATTATTTAATCCAACAAAAACTCTATCGCTTTAGCCGTTAACAGGGCCATAGCAATTATAGGTCTTGACAATAAGAAAAAACTGATGTTATTTTATGATTACAAAAATAAAGGAGATTATTTTAGATATACGATTAAATCTAAATTTTAATTTACAAATTATTGTTACTTACCTTTTTTTAAGACAAAATTTACTGTTTACATTATTCTGAACTAGTAATGTACAGGGTGTCCCAAAATTGAGCGTTTTTCCAATGTTTCTGACAAATAAAGCCCGTCATCAGTGCTAATTTATGATGAGTACCGAAACATTAACACATTAAATAACATATTTTGGTAGAGAAAATATCCTCAATTTCAAAACGGCATTTGATTGAGCACAAAACTGGGCAACTTTGCCACAATTTAAACTTTTCTATATCTCGTATAGCTTCTCCCAATGGTCACCCTAGAAATTGGAATACCCTGTACACCATGTGAACGATTTTCCATACGTTTTTTTAAATTAAAAATTATAGAAAAATATTGTTCATAAAAGATTTTAATTTTTTTTACAATGACTATATTTCAAAATTTTCAAACAAAACGTAATTTAGAAATAATTAAAAAGATAATGAAAATTTAGAAAAAATGTTTAACTACTAAATAGGTACTATCCATAGATATTGAATACATACAATTTACGCAACTGGTGTTCTTTTTACTTCCCTCGTAAAAGGGAAGTGTTGTAACTGTGAAAAAATCACTCCGAGATTTTTTCGGATCTTCACTAGGGTTCCTAGATGACGAAAAACATGTTTTCTCAATTCCATCGGTCTGTCTGTCTGTCTATTCGCGGCGTAGCTAAAAAACTACTAATCCGATTGACTTCAAATTTTGGTCAAAAATTAAGGGTCATATGGGGATGACCTGGAAACATTTTGGTAAATCCAATATGGCCAAACAAAATGCCGGCCTAGTGAAGTATTAAAGAAATTAGTATTAAAAAACTGCTCATCCAATTTATTTTAAATTTTGCAGAAATATCAAGTATTATGTTGAAAACAAGTGGTAACATTTTGGTAGAAATCCAAGATGGCGGAACAAAATGCCTGCATATTAAAATATTTAAAAATTCAGCCTGAAAAAACTACTTAATGGTTTGATTTCAAATTGTGTGCCATAACTAATTGTGGTATAGGGATCAACTAGTAAAATAGTGGTATTAATTCAAGATGGCGGAATAAAATGGCGGCCAAATAAAATGTTTGAAAAAATCACTCTCTCAGGTTTTGCACATCTTTACGTTTTAGCGTTGCTAGGTGCCAAAATCTATGTTTTATCAATTCTGTCGTTCTGTCTGTCAGTTCGCGGCATAGCTTAAAGACAACTTACCCGATTTGCTTCAAATTTTGGTCAAAAATTAAGGGTCATATAGGTATGACTTGGTAATATTTTGGTAAAAATCCAAAATGGAGAAACAAAATTTCGAACTAGTGAAATGTTAAAAAAATGATTTTGAAAAAACTGCTTATTCAATTTATTTCAAATTTTGCATAAACATCAAGTATTTTGTTGGAATCAACTGATAAAATTTTGGTACGAAACCAAAATGCCGGTATAATAAATTATTTAAAACTGCAGCCAGAAAAAACTACTTGATGGATTGATTTCAAATTGTGTGCCATAACTAATTGTGGTATAGGGGTCAACTAGTAAAATTGTGTTACTAATTCAAGATGGCGAAACAAAATTGCGGCCAAATAAATTTTTTGTAATCACGAAGAAGATCACCGTCTCAGGGTTAACATATCTTCACGTTTTAGTGTCTCTAGATGTCAAAAAACATGTTTTATCAGGTCCGTCTGTCGATCTGTGTGTCAGTTCGCGACATAGCTTAAATACTACCTACCCGATGGACTTCAAATTTTGACCAAAAATTAAGGGTCATATGAGGATGGCTTGATAATATTATGATAAAAATCCAATATGGCAGAAAAATGAGAAAAAAAAATTTGTTAGAGTGGTGTATTATCTGTAGTTGATTCAGTTAAAAAAAAACAAGTTTTTTATAAATTATCGATGTTTAGCAATTTATTTGTTGCATCCTCAGGACACATATATAGATCAGATATATCGGGCATGAAACCCATATTATCAGAACTTTTACTCCGTTGTTCCGCATATATTTCCCAGATATTAAGTTTCTAAATGGTTTTCGTTAGCAATCCTCTTGTTTTTATGTTAGAGTGGTGCATTATTTGGGGGGTTAGGATCTAGTAAAAAAAAAACAAAAGTCTATTTTTAAATAGTTGACGTTTCGCAACTGTATTGTTGCATCTTCAGGATACATATGTAGATTCTATATCCAGTATGAAACCCATATTATCAGTCTTTACGTATTCCGTTTGTTCGCAGATATTTCCCAGATATTAAGTTTCTAAATGGTTTTGGGTAACGATTCTCTTGTTGTTATTTTAGAGTGGTGTATAATTTGGAGTTAGGAACCAGTAAAAAAAAGACTTTTAAATTATCGACGTTTAGAAACTTTATTGCCGCATCCTCAGGACACATATATATTCTATATCCTGCATGAAACCCATATTTTCAGTCTTTACCTACTACGTTGGACTGCAGATATTTCCTATATTAAGTTTTAAATGGTCTTCGTTAACGATCCTCTTGTTTTTATGTTCGAGTGGTGTATTATTTGGGGTTAGAACCAAGTAAATAAGCAAATGCCTTTTTTTAAATTGTCGACGTTACGCAACTTTATTGTTGCATCCTCAGGACACATACATTTTATATCCTGCATGATACCCCTATTATCAGTCTATACCTACTCCGTTGGTTCGCAGATATTTCCCAGATATTAAATTTCTAAATGGTTTTCGTTAACAATCTTCTTGTGGTTATGTTAGAGTGGTGTATTTTTTTTGGTTAAGAAATATCTGCGGACCAATGGAGTAGGTAAAGACTAATATGGGTTTCATGCAGAATAGAAAAAAACGTTGTTTTTTTCTGGATCCTAACGCCAAATAATACACCACTCTAACATAACAACAAGGGGATAGTTAACGAAAATCATTTTGAAACTTAATATCTGGGATATCTGCGGACCAACGGAGTAGGTAAAGATGATAATATGGGTTTCAATTTAAGATGGCGAAACAAAAAAACCGCCAAATAAAATTTTTAAAAAATCAGCGTAAAAACTCTTGAGCATTTGATTTTAAATTTTGCAGAAAAATTAAATGTGAAAATGGGATACTTATTGAATTTATTTTAAATTATGCCTAAAAGTCAAATGTGGCATAGATAGAAAGGAAATGGTAAATCTATTGGTAGGAATCTAATAGGAACAAAATGGCGCCCAATAAAAATGAAGAGACAGTATATGTACTGTGATTCTGTCCTGAACTAACTTGGATCACACTTCACTTTCCCTAATAAAAGTAATAATTCATAACGAGGGAAGTTCCGGGTAAAGGAATTTACCGATTTTTTTACATACTACAACATCAAAGTTATAGTTAGTTATTTAATTATAAATTTTAACGCGCACTATACATGCGGATTTTTAAATATGAGTATATATTTTTGTTAACGCCATTTTGCTGCTATTACTTAAACTATTATGCGAAACGTCCAAATTTCTGCTTGAGACATTTTCTCTGTAAATATAGGAAAAAATCCTTGTGCTACTTTATTAATACAAAATAAAGCAGATTGTTTTAGGTCTACGTTTAAATCGAAATTTTAATTTACAAATTATTGTTACTTACCTTTTTTTAAGACAAAATTAATTTTTTTCATTATTCTGAACTAATAAAGTTACAGGATGTCCCAATATTTCTGACTAATAAAATTCTTCATCAATGCTAATTTATGATGAGGAACGAAACATCGGGTCAAAAATCTAATCACGTCATATTGCCGACGAAAATAAATGGCAATGAGAATGGATTTTTAATTCCGGAGTAGATTAAAAAGTGAAATATTTTTGAATTAGGTACTTCTTTTCTGATTCTAATAAAAGAGGTAGAGACAAATAAATTTTATATTTCCATTACCACATTTTTGCCCACTTCAAGATGACGTAGGTAATGGAATTTTTTACCCGACGCGGGCTTTCCGTTCCTCGGCACTCATTATTAACTAGCATTGATGATGGTTTTTTAGTCCGAAATATCGGAAACATGTTAGGTGTGATATGCTGATGGATTTAAAATTAAAATTACTGTTTATTAAGAAGAACACAAAATTTTTGACTATTTAAAAAGCAAAATTTATGATGATCGTTCGGAGATTAATCGTCGAATCGTAAACTTAATAACGTATTTTGGTAGAGGGAAAAAGGTGGCTGTAATGATGTGACAGTTTTTTGAAAATATCTTTTTAAAAAACTCGATAGAAAATTAAAAGGATTTTCAAAAATCTCTATTTTTCCGGATATCTGTTAATATCTTCAATTTCAAATTTGGGCAATTTTTTTATAGTTTACACTTTTCCATATCTCATATAAATTCTCCCTCCTAGAATTGGGATACTCTGTACACCATGTGAGCGATTTTCCCTTTTTTTTTAATGAAAAATTAAAGAAAAATATTGTTCTTAGTAGATTTTTATTTTTTTTACAGTGACTTAGGGCATACATAAGTAAAAGCAAAGTTAAAATAAAATGACTTTATTAAAAAATTTTCAAACAAAACATGTTCTTAAAAAATAATACATAATCAAAACAAAAGGTAAATAAATATGCAAGGTTTGCATTAAAAAGAAAATGAAAATTTAGAAAAAATGTTAAAATAAACTTACATTTAACTACTAAATATGTACTATCCATAAATATTGAAGACATACAATTTACGCAACTGGTGTTCTTTTTACTTTCCTCGTAAAAGGGAAGTATTGTAATTGTAAAAAAATCACTCTCCGAGATTTTTTCTGATCTTCACGTTTTAGGGTCCCTAGATGACGAAAAACATCTTTTCTCAATTCCATCGGTGTGTCTGTTTTTTCACATACTAACATAAAAGTTATATTTAGTTATTTAATTTTAAATTTTAACGCGTGCTATACATGTAGATTTTTAAATATCAGTATATATTTTTGATAATGTCATTTTGCTGGTATTACTTAAATAATTATGCGAAACGAGGTCCCGCGTATGACGCTAACGAAAGGAATATAAATAGGTAGGTACTTAGATCGCCTTACTTTTTTTATTTTAGAAACCACTTTGTTGCATTTTCGTTCAATTTTTGTCGACAGGGGCTTGAGAGATTTTTGTTTATAAATTATTTCCGATTTTTTGGACGACCCTGTATACATTTTTAAAAGATATGTAAACAATAAAATGAAATATACCTGGTCAAGCGTTGCTTTGAAAAATTAACCGTTTTTAAATAAAAAACATTGTATTATTTAAGGGGCGGTTTCATCCCCTTAAAATTTTATTTTTGAGCAGAATCGTGATTAATCAGTGGCCCAATTGTTTGAAACACTCTGTATAAATTTTTAAGAAACCTTAAAATATGTTAAATAACCAAATAAATACACGAGCTTAAGCGTTTTGCCGAAAAACCAACCGTTTGTTTAAATAAAAAATATTGTAATATTTAAGGGGCAGTTTCACCGCCGAGTTTTAAAAAATTCCTTCTTATCCAACCTCTACATTCTACTACCAACCAAAATGCATGTTTTTTCGTCAAGCAGTTTGAGCAGAATCGTGATCAATCCGTGACCCGATTTTTTTGAAACACCTTGTATACAATACAAGAAATAGATGTGAAAGGTCTCGGTTACCAGACGACCATTTAAAAAAAATCATATAAATCGGTGCAGTACAACTCTCTCACGAACTTGCTGAAAACTTTAGCTCAGTGTTTTAAATATACAGATTTTACAACAAATATAAAAAACACGTTTTTTTTTAAATAGCAAACCATTGTTTTGTTGCTTTGAATTATTTCACTGAATTGAAATAGTAAATATTAAACTTACTATCACGGTCAGGAAAGAAAACTGAAAAACTATGTATTCGACAAAATTCTTATTTTTCTATGTGGTTTATTTTCCAAAACTTTATTTTTGTGACTATGCGTATTTTATTCTCTACATTGATACATACTGCCATTTTGTTACGTCATGTTGAACTCGTACCAGTTTATCCTTATATCACATTCAGTAAAATATGATTTTTTTGCGTTCATTTAAAAAGAAATATTTGTTCCGCCATCTTGAATCCGTACCACAACTTTACCAATTTATCTCTGTATCACTTTTAATGCATGCATACATTTTGAAATTAATCTAATGAGTAGTTCTTTCAGGTTGATTTTTTAAATATTTTGCTAGGCCGGTATTTTGTTTTACTATCTTATATTCATACCAATATATTACCAGTTTATTCCTACGTAACACTTGTTTTTTGTGCAACATTTGAGGAAATTGGATAACTAGTTTTTTAAATAATACTTTTTTAAAGTTTTTTAAGGCCGCCATCTTGTTCCAGCATATTCGATTTTTACCAAAATATTTATAGGTCTTCCCCATATGACTCTTAAACCAGACAGACGAACCGATGGCAATGAAAAAATTTTTTGGCATCTAGGGACGCTAAAACCTGAAAATATTTAAAACCTGAGAGGATGATTTTTTCACGATTATAAATATTTTATTTGGTCGCTATTTTACCCCAATTAGTTATGGCACACAGTTTGAAATCAGTCCATTAAGTAGTTTCTTTCAGGCTGAATTTATAAATATTCCATTAAGCCGCCATTTTGAATTCGCACTACAATTTTACCAGTTGATTTCTACATAATTCTTGATTTTTGTGCAAAATTTAAAATAAATTGGTTAAGTAGTTTTTAGTAATAACTTCACTACGCCGCCATTTTGTTTTGACATTGGATTTTTACCAAAATATTATCAGGTCATTCCCATATGACCCTTAATCACAGAATTAAACTGTGCCTTAATTTTTGACCATAATTTTTAGTCAATCGGGTAAGTAGTTTTTAGCTATGCTGGGAAGATACGGATCGACAGACAGACCGACAGAATTAAGAAAACATGTTTTTCGGCATCTTGAGACCCTGAAACGTAAAGATCTGAATAAATCTCGTAGGATGTTTTTTCACGATGACAATACTTTCCTTTTACGAGGGAAGTAAAGATTATTTGGCCGCTATTTTTTTTCGCCATCTTGGATTCGTAACCCAACTTTACCAGTTTATCTCTATGTCACACTTCATGCTTGCATAAAATTTGAAATTAATGTCATTTTGTTATATTCATATCAAAATGTTACCGGGTTCATTCCCATGATTTTTGGGCAAAATTTGAAGAAATTGGATAATTAATTTTTTAGTAGTCGCCCACATTTGACCATCAATTGTTGACTAAAATTTGAAATCAATCTAATGAGTAGTTTATGCCGCGAACTGAGAGACAGACAAGCAAACCGACAGACGGACAGAGGAAATTGATAAAATATTTTTGAATATAATATTTTATTTGGCCTCCATGGTGTTTCGTTATTTTGAATTAGTACCACAGCTTTACTAGTTCTACTCTATACCTGAATTAGTTATGAAACACAATTTGAAATCCGTTAAGTAGTTTTTCAGGCTGAATTTTAGAATATTTTATTAAACCGCCATTTTGTTCCGCCATCTTGGATTCGTACCAAAATTTTACTAGTTGATTCCTAGATATTACTTGATTTCTGTAGGTACACAATTTTAGATAAATTGGATAAGTAATTTTATAGTAAATTTTTTTATAAAATTTCAGTCAGCCACCATTTTGTTTTGCCATATTGGATTTTTACCAAAATGCTACCATGTCATCCCCAGATAACCCTTAATTTTTTATCAAAATATAAAGTCAATCGGGTAAGTACTTTTTTAGCTATGCGGCGAACAGGCAAAACATGTTTTTCGGCATAGGGACCTTGAAACCTGAAGATCTGAAAAAACCTCGGAGAGTGATTTTTTCACGATTACAATACTTCCCTTTTACGAGGGAAATAAAAATAAAATAGGAATGTGCCAACCGTTTTGCTCTGGGCTTTCGCTAATTCAAACCGTTTGGATTTTACAGGTTGTCAAAATTATGAAATGAAAATTTTCCTCAATATTTTAAAGTCAATTAAATTTGGGCCCATGATGTATACAATGTGTCTGAAAATGGTGATGGATGTATATCGCGATATCGATTTATTTTGATTTTTATAATCTTTCAAACCACTTTAATCATCTATTGCACTTGTTTATAATATGTATTTATGTATATATATATATATATATATATATATATATATATATATATATATATATATATATATATATATATATATATATATATATATATATATATATATATATATATATATATATATATATATATATATATATATATATATATATATATATATATATATATATATATATATATATATATATATATATATATATATATATATATATATAAATATAACATATATATATAGAAGTATAAAGAAATAACGGAGATTCGGCCAAAAAGTCTATAGTACAATTATTTTCTAATTGCCAAGCTTTCAAAATAATTCGTTTCTTCTTTAGGGCTTTATAATAACTTAATTATCAGAAAATTAAGGAGTTTTTTACAATTAAAAAGTACTTACACTAATTAAAATGAAAAGACAATTTTGACAGAATTTTCAGAAAATATAAAATTATTGACATATTTAACGTATTTCTGTCATTATTATTTAATAGAAAAACAATTGATTTTAAGTTGTTTATTTCTTTTCAAATGATGTCAAATTTTTAGTAGTTAAAATCTATCCAATTTTATATTTTCTGAAAATTCTCTCATTATTGTCTTTGCATTTTAATTAGTTTAAGTACATTTTAGTTGCAAAAAAAGTCCTAAATCTTCTGATAATTAGGTTATTATAGAGCCCTAAAGAAGAAATGAGTTATTTCGAAAGCTTGGCTATTAGAAAAAAAAATTATTATTAACTTTCTGGCAGAATCCCCGTTATTTCTTTATACCATTGGTAGTATACGGCCGTTACCTACAAGCACATGTATTTATCAGGCGCCATAAGTTCATGGCCCATATAATTCATTTTAAAAACAGTACTAATCAAGAGAAGAAAGTTCCAATAATCAGAGTTTCAAAAAACATCAAATTACTGTGATGTAACATTTGTAAGAATGTTAGGACCCTGCGTAGTTTATTCTTTATTTCAATTTAATTTTAGCAAGGACATTCCAAAAATAAGATTCAAAATAAAAAACACTTACCTTTCCAAAATATAGCAACGGCATTTTTCTTCAGTAATTGTCTTTCGCCACTTGAATACATATCGTGTTTAGAAAAATGATTTTCACATACACGTTTATTTATTCATCATTGCCACAGTTTCGTATCCATTGACAAAGAATGTCGGGCCTCGTCACGGGGAATTTAAAAAAGCTCACCAAATTATTTTTATTTTTTCTTTTATTGTTGCATCCAACATATACACACTCTATTTTTCTGGCAGACATACTTGCTTTAATTAACAGAATGAAACGAACTCCAGTTTCGAGTTAAAAATTCACGAGTTTGACTCGAAAACGAGAAAAAAAAAATAACCACTATGATGTAAACAAGCAATACAGGTAAGCGATTCGTACATCTCCGCTGATTATCCGATCTATTCGCTGTTTCGCTGTAAACGACTGGCAGCCCGCGGCGCCAAGCAAATCTCGGACACCTTTCCTGGCGGCGACTATGTCGCCAGCTACATCTCGGACACCTTTTGTGCCACGAATTCGCCCATAAGGTTGCGCACCTTCCTTTTTCCTTCAATCAACGCTACTATATTTAACTGTAACTCATAACCCACAGTAAACTTAAATACTAAAAACCATGAAAATCCAGGACAAACACTACAAAAATATCTAACAGACACCGTCAAAACAAGACAACAATGCAAAGTCGAAATGAGTCAGGACTCCCACCACAGATGGCGCATTCGTTTGATAAAATGAATTTGATATTAAATTCGCTGCTGATATGACCGATGAGCATGGTGTCTTTGTTTAGATAATGACAGCTTGTAACCAGTGTCTTCTCCGATTAATTTCGATTTGATATCTTAGCGTTTATTGCTTAAATGTCTACTCTGTTTTAGCAGGCAAAGACAGAAAGAGATAAATACACACTTGGTGCACATTCATTTAACCTACGGAGCAGCCTGAAGTAAAGGTGGGAAATGACTCGGGTAAATGCAACAGTACCAAATATTATTCCTTTAAACAAAACAAAGTTAATAAAAACGAAACGATAAAAAAAGCTTTCTCAGTTTGTTTGTTATTAGCTTATTTAAAATTATTTTAGTAATAAAATGCAATATTAACTTTCCTAAAGGCAGTATTTTTGCCAATATCTTCGTGAATTAAGCACAGTAATCAAAAAATCTACTGTCGAGAGTAGCAAATCTGTCAAACGCGTTTTCTATAGTTTAATGACTGATTGCTTTTAAATGTAAACAAAGGGGTCTATCTTTTTTATATGTCGTTGGTGCGGATTGTGATTCCTGAACGGATCGCTCTTATGAAAAGGTGTTCAGAGCGCTACGTTTTTAAGTCATTATTATTTTTTTGAGTATATACGCACTAGTAGAAACGTAGAAACGCGCCCCCGTTGGTTCAGTCTACAGTGAGAGCCAACAGGGTTGCCAATTTTTGGGACCGTCGACTCAGAGGAAGTTACATTTTTTTTCTCGCACCCATAGCACGCGAAAAACAATAATAGATCCAACTTTCGAAACTATTTATGAATGAAACATTGAGTCTATCCTTTGTTTTATAGTCTAAGCGCTACCTAGTAGTTACCAAAAATAATTATTTACAACAAATTAATTAACCGAAAAAAAACATTAAAAAGCTAGTAAACCTAAAAAATAGTTAACTTACTATCTTTATAATATGTCTGAGAAATAATATTTTCTTATGCATATCTTTTATTTAATTCATTAACTAACTGCCTGTAGGGTATGCCTATCCCCGCATAGGAATAAAGCGAAATACAGCAATTACGCAGATCTTGACGGAACACCCGTATTGGTGTTTATCAGAAAGCCATACAATATCCATGTTTATTCTGCTAAAAACAAACACTTTTTCAAGATTGTGTGTTATACGTTATTGGAGTAGTGTTTTCAGGCAAATCTTGTCTTACCTGATCCATTTTTGAGTAATTATTAAAAACAAACTCACTTAACCTCATTCATTTTCGCTTATTTTAAACACTACAAGTTTTTGCGGATCTACCTCGTAATTCTGATGTTTTTATTATGTCCGAATACAGTCAATCACGATGATTTATTTGTTCCGAATTTCCGCTTCCGTTTCTTGAGTTTTCGGAGGTAGTTTTGAAGCCTCTTTATATATAACATAGATAAGACGATATATAAATATATTATAAATTATTTTTGACGTAACTTCGACTTTTTTTCCTTGTTGGCAAATTTATTTTACCCATATCACGCAATCACTCGAAAACGATTGCGAATGATTAACAAGAATAGCCATTTGTTGGAAGTATTCGCATATATTAAATCGGGTTAGGAATATGTCGTAATAAACAAAGTAAGACACTTTTGATGTCGCCCCTAAAACGCTTTAAAAAAATTTTTACATTTAACTCTGATGGACGGTCACAGCAAAATAATGAACTAACAGGCTGAATCACGTAAAACATGCTATATTTGAGTATTACTTTTAACCCGGACAGCTGTTATTTTTACCCTATTAAGTATCTAAGTTATGTACAGAAAGTGCTATGCTACCCAAATGTGTATAAGGTTGAATTTCGGATAAAATAGACACGTGTTGTTTTTGAAATAAACGCTTCAATTATTTTCATATGCTATTTTTAATTGCAGGTTGATAGTTATTTACGTTATAAACGAATAACTACTATTTTTTTGTAAAATATTTTATTTATAAAATGTTCTGTTAATATCACATGAAACCCTTAGGTCCAAATAATTTAAAAAATGACAACTTGAGCATCAAGTTAACTATAACAATATAGAAAAATATATTAGTTCCTAACAACTTAAATCTAAAATATCCCGTATGTGTAATATTTGTACTAAGTTAGTATTTTTTGAAAATGTATAAACAAATGCTCTATGTCTAAATATTATGGTATCTTATTGTAATTAAAGTATATTTATAAATAAATATAATAAAAATCATAACATTTCAGTTTTTCTTGTACAAATTAACCAAAGTATGTACAGTAAACAGTTTTATAGTCAATACTGCTGTAAATAAACTAGGGTTTATACTATATTGACCGACCTGATGAGCCTCAAATAATACCTATAGTGCGTCTTAGCACCTCATCTGCCAAGGGTTGCTAAATTAAATGTATGTTATAATAAGAAATTTCAAGAAATCGACCATTATTTTAATTATTAAAAGACAAAAAAGGAACAGACAACGGTCCACAGTAATTTAAAAATAATCTGAGAGTAATTGTGCAGCAGTTCAAATATATTTTTGAAAAGTGAGACTTTTTACACTTATCACTATTGATAAATTATCCTTCCGACTACTTACTTTCATCAAAAGTAGACTTGTTGTTTATCGCCATATTTAGTGATAATTTCGAATGATAGCCCAAATTGCACTTGTTACATTCAAAGTGTAATAGAATCTGTAGATAAAACTTGAATAGAGAAAGTTGAAAACATCCATTTAGTTTGCTTAGCCTAGTTTTAAGTTGTCTGTATTTCACAATTACATAACTTTAATTCTACATGACAGGTGGTAGCGTGACCAAAAAACTAAAGCTAAACAAAAATAAATACGAGTTCGTATAATTTTCTTTGTTAAAGCCCACCGTTCATTAGGCCAACCCGTTGAGGCAGATGAAACACTGCCTTATCTCCGCTTATTAGTGACATAAATATGCATATACACTTTATCTTATCTGCTACAACCATATAGGACCAGAGGAGTCGGGCTCTAACATTGCTATTTAAAATTATTTCAAATAACAATTTCGCCAAAGAAATATTTACAATTCGCTCTTATCATCTTTTGGAGACTAAGTCACTTATTGTCTTTGCTTTTCTTTATGTATTGCAAGTGAGATTTGATCTGGCTGAGGAGGAAGTTTTTTCCCTTCTCATTGTCGATAAAAGGCAAAAATCAAAAGAGAGAAGGATGGGCAAAACAGACTCAAGAAGGAAATATTCATTCCTAGAAAAAACTCTCGAATGGAATAAGTGGTAAGCCTTCATAAGAAGGTAATATTAGGTGGACAAGAGATGGCGACAAGACTCTTTTAGGTCCATTCGCCGGGTCTCGCCCCCCACCCTCGTCTTACTACTACTATTACTCTGGGAGTTTTGTTCATATTTGTGTTTAATTACCAAATGTTTTTTTTTTATTATAATAATTTAAGTTTCGGAATGGATTTAAACGAGTTGATTACTATTACTGAAGTTGGTGAGAGAGCCAATCAGTCATTCAAACAATTTTATATTTCAAATGTTTTTGTATTAAGTTACTGGGGGACCCCATCACAGCAAATTTTAGTGACGTCAGCATATCACTCGTTGGCCCATCCGTGAAACTGGTGGATATAAAGACACACCCTATGAAACGGCACAAGCAATATTACAACTTATACAACAGTATTGATAGTGATCCATCGCCAACGTCCGAGAATGGGTACGGCACTCCATGAAGATAATAAACAAGACAAGACGCATCATAAAATGTCCCAAATATTCAAAATGCTTAAGAATCCGGATAAAGTAGTAATTTAAATGATTACTGTACACACTTTATAAAATTAAGACCAATATGGTCCAACAACTTTAAACTATTTACACTCCGCATATACTACTTAACACACATTGGGCACCAAAAGAGAATAGGAGGGAATGTATGTTTTCCTAACAGGAAAAATGGAATCATAAACAAAGTTACTGCAACATGACCACCTAACCAGGATTAAAAATTCATTGAAATTAGCTAAAATATTATAAAATACACAAGTAAAAATGATAAAAATGTATAAGTTAAGCAACAGCCATATGGTATATTATTGCCAGGTCGCTAAGGTTTTCGTTCCTTCCTCTATTCGTTTTCAGTTAAGAGACTTACTGAAGAGGCGCTAAAATTATCGATAACTTTTTTCATCTGTTGGATAGGTGGCTATGAAATATGGCTGTACATTACTTTGTTGGTAATATGGCCCTCTTCCCATAGTAGAATATGCTGTGGTTGGTATTCGCATTGCACCTTAAATAAAACATAATTATTTAAGGCCACTATTATGAAATAATAATGATATCAAAATTTATAAAAATAAAAAGCATATATGTATGTTATATAAAACATATTTGGTACAGGCCAACTTTTTTACTTAAAGACAGGGTTATACTTTCAGAACTAAATTTATATATGTTTATTTTTTATTTTGGTTATGGTTTTTAATTAAATTTTTGTTCTATATAAATTACGACATTACTTCCGAGCATAATATTCTTCACGAATAGGGGTCCCAAAAGAATGGTTACAGCCTTGTCATAAAAACATCAAAATACTAAAATCACATGTTTGAACATTTTGCACAAAATTCGATTTTAGGATTTATCTAATATGTATTACCTTGGTGCATTACTGACATTTTATGAGGTAATGTGGCTGCATAGCTTGGTGGAATTGCATATAATGCAGTACCCACTGAAGCTGAACCTTGCGGTGCTCCTTTAACACTGCATGCGCAACTGCTTCCTGATCCAATTACACCTGGAGCTACAATAGATCCGGTAGTTACTGGACCGCCTCTGTATTGAGAGCTAGTCATTCTCAGTCTAAAAATTATTAAATTCTTTGAAATTCCTGTTGATTTATTTTGCTTTACACGATAAATTTTCATGGACAATTTAAAAGACTTACCTTATTATACAAATTAAGATAATCAGGATAGCAATGAACGCGACAACGCCCCCCACAATTCCAATAATTAATGTATCGTCGTTATTTAAAGCAGACTGACCAGTTAAAGCTGTTTTTATTTTTGGTTGTGTCTTTTCGGTTGCTGGCATAGACCAAATTATATCTGGCTCTGTAGTCTTTTTTTGAAGTCTCGTGATATCGGTTAAAATGGATGTCGTAGATTGTGTTGTGGATTCTGGCAAAATCTTTTTTGGATCACATGTTAGTTCATCATCGCCAATTTCGGCCAGAAATTTACCTTCAATGTAAATTTAATTAGCATTTTCGACGTAACCATGTTTATTTTTATTAAATGTAATACACATTTAAAAGAGATAATTAAGCAAATATTAAAAAAAAGTAGGTCTATCAATCTATCAGTAAATGGTCAAATTAATAACAGAGAAGAAACAAGATTTAAAGGACAAGATATAATTTGGTGTAATAAAGTAAGGTACCTATCTATAAATAATAAAACTTTATTTAAAAATAAAAAGCATTGCGTATGATGGTATGTATATAGTTGGTCGTTTAATATACCTTTAATACCTATAAGATATAGTAAAAAAAATAAATATTAAAATATTTTGGATCTAGGTTAGGTTAAAATTGGACCATAACTACGAGACATATACAGTGACCGTCTAAAGTCCGTTCCCCCCCTACTAATTTTTGAGCCAACTCGTATATCGCAACGAAATTTGGAGGGTTTAAATAGGAGATGAAAAGCTATTTTTTTATGAAAAAATGATAGCTAAAAGTTATAAAATGGCGGCTACGCGCCATCTTGAATTAATATTTTAAATACAACACCCCGCATATTATTCCATTTTCAAAATCTGCTCATTATTCTTAACATTTTTCTCCAATACACTTTATTCCTAAATGTAATTGCTTTCGAAATAATGACGTTTGAAAATTGACATTTTGGTCATTTCAAATTCAATCAAAAATACGATCAAGTTTGCGTTGGAAACAAAATCGTTGTCGCGGTAACATCTTGATAGCTAACTGTCAAATAGTCCGTTGAGCATCTTAATTATTTTATGAAAAGTGTAACGCAGTTTACACGATAAATTTGAAGCAGTTTTGATTTTTGGAGAAGCTGGAAGAAATTTTCATCTAGCAGTCCATATGTTTAACGATAGATTTCCCGAAAACCCTATTTCGCGGTCATATTTGCGCAAACTTTTAAATAAGCTCCAAGCAACTGGTACGATGAAAGATGCTCCAAGATCAGGAAGACCACCTCTTTCAGAAGAAAAAAAAAATTAAATTGTTGCTGAAATGGTAATTAATCCTACTCAGTCGACGTCTGCAGTTGCTGAGTCCTGCGAAGTAAGTTCGAAAAGTGTCCAAAGAGTCCTGAAAAATGAAAAATGTCATCCCTATAAAATGAAAATCCTGCATGCTCTCACGGAGGATGATCCAGACCGGAGGGTTGAATTTTGTGAGTGGTTAACAAGAAAAATTGAAGGAGAACGATCCTTCCTAAAACGTGTATGTTTCTCAGATGAATGCACGTTTTTCCTTAATGGAAAAGTCAACAAACAGAACGTACGATACTGGAGCGATACTAATCCGCATATTTTTAGAGAAGGGCATACCCAGTTTCCTGAAAAAGTTAATGTTTGGGCGGGGATTTTGGGCAACCACGTTGTTGGACCGATTTTCATCAGAGGCAATCTTACAGGAGATCTTTACAGAAATCTTTTAGAAATTGAAATTGAACCTCGAATAAGACAAATTGTATTAAACAATCAGGAAGAGTTTGAAAATCGTGAAATCATATTTCAGCAGGACGGAGCACCTCCTTATTTCTATCGCATGGCTAGAGAGTTTCTCGATACAAACTTTCCTGGGCGATGGATAGGTCGCAGGGGAAGTACAGAATGGCCACCAAGATCTCCGGATCTTACCCCTCTAGATTTTTTCCTTTGGGGATATCTGAAGTTAAAAATCTACGCCACTGAATGTCAAACAATAGAAGAGTTGGAACGCAGAATAAGAGAAGCATGTGAAGAAATAGATGAACAGACTTTCATCAACGTGAGAGAAGCTATTCATAATAGGGCACTTTATTGTCAAGATTTAGGAGGGGGCCACATCGAACACTTGATAAAATAATTATTGTTGGGGTTAAATAAGTGTTATTCAAAAATAAATAAAATATTTTTTTACCAACTAATTTGTTTTCCTTGTGAATTTACAGAACAAATTCGTAACCTTCAAGATTTTCCGCTAAGTGGTACTGTTTATCCTTAAAATACTGTCTTTACGCCTCTTATTAGTCGAATTCATTAAAAGATTTAACTACAAATTAATTAAAAAATTTAGTTAGCAGAATTTTTTATCGAAAGTGACTAAAACCATTACTTCATTTTAAACCGGATTTTCAATTTTCAAACGTCATTATTTCGAAAACAATTACATTTAGGAATAAAGTGTATTAGAGAAAAATGTTAAGAATAATGAGCAGATTTTGATGGAATAATATGCGGGGTGTTGTATTTAAAATATTAATTCAAGATGGCGCGTAGCCGCCATTTTATAACTTTTAGCTATCATTTTTTCATAAAAAAATAGCTTTTCATCTCCTATCTAAGCCCTCCAGATTTCGTTGCGATATACGAGTTGGCTCAAAAATTAGTAGGGGGGGAACGGACTTTAGACGGTCACTGTATAATTACACTTCCCCAAGCAACTCTACTTCTGAAGGAATCTTATTATTGCATTTTGGGGAGTCAACCATTATGTTTTCCCTGCAGTAGAATATTCCTACTGAATATAAAGAACCTGATCCCGGCGGCCGCCTGTCTCGTCATCCTCCATACACTGACGGTACTTGAATTCTTCTTTAAATCCCAGCATGTGCATGTGATTTCGTAAACTACAATAGCTAGTATACAAGCCTATAGCGGTTTTAAGCTTAACATGAATTTTGGCCATTTACTGACTTGCATATATTCAATTCATCGCAGAATCCCAGGATACAATTCACTCCAGATTTAAAAGAAATCAAACAATGAATTACCATTTTTAGATGTTCCGGTCAGTAAACTGCTTAACCGGCATATCGAAGGTATCGTTTATAGAAAATGTATGCATTGGTTCACACCATCATCTAGCACAAATTCAAGCTGTCGCTAATACCCTTAATCTAGATCCGTGCGATTAACTGATTCACAAAGCAGACAAAATTCACTGGATATAATATATGGCGAATTATAGAAAATTAGATATATTAATTAGTAATCGGAATGCCTGAACAACTAACACCAAAGGAAACCGGATAAGCAGTCTTACCATATGTTAAAGAGATCATAAATGGAGTTCGAAGAAGTCTCAGAAAACATAGCATACAAACTATACATTAGCCCCAAACAATCTAGGTAAACTACTTGGAAACCAAAGTCCCTGGCCAGATATCGGTTATTCGTTATTCGGCAAAATATATCGCATATGGGTCACGGTTTTATACCGGCGCCACATATGCGGTATTAGGCAAATAGCGAAAAACGATTAATCGTTAATCGGCGATTTCCTACTAGTGTTAGCGAGTTTCTTCTATTCGGTATTCGTTATTTTCCTGATTGATGTCGATATTTTGGGCCGAGTCAAAGCAGACCATAAGCGTGTTGGCGAATAACCACATGTGTACTCGCCACTCAGCGAGCACTTCGGCAAGTCCATGGTCAAATGACAAATTTTCGTTATCGCATGCTGGTCCCATCAGCAATAATAGAAGAGCATAAACTGAGTATCAAACATAAACAAATTCATAGGCCCTATTCGTACACTAACAGTAACCAAGAGATAAAATAAATGTCAAAGGATGTAATATACAGCACTATAAGACCAGAATAATCCGAGAAGTCATAATCTTGCATTTGCGGGACTGTATACAAAGGGAAATCATAAGTGCTAAGTGTCGGGTTTTTCTTACGAGAGAAAAGAAAAAGGAATTTTTGATACGGGATTTAAAGACAATCGTAATGAGTTCCAGAACAACGTAAGGATTCTGAGTTGCAGTTCATACATATTTCCTCAACATGCATATTTAAAAAGTCTTTAAGCCTACAATAATTAAAATCATAAATTACCAGAGAGATACGCAGGCCCCGAACACTTAATGGTCATCATATGTGAAGGTAGCCATCTTCTTAATCCTCTTGAATTGCAGTCACAAATTATGGGATTCGATTGTAAACCAGTCAATTTCAAATCTCCTCTTCTATCTTCTAATGTTGTCAATAGCTGTACACTAAGGGTTGTAAGCTGATTACCTGTTACATCGAAAGTCATTTTGGAAGACCTCGGTACTGGAAAGAACAGCGCAGGAGGAATTGATGTCAAGGAAGTGTTTATAAAACGAATGAGTATTTCCGGGCCTAAAAATTAGAAAGCAGATTATGTGGGTTGAAAATATATATGAACAGGTTAAAAACAAATATAGACGCAAATTTATACTTTCTAGAGGGGAAAAGTGTATTAGTAAAAAAATTACCCTCCAAGATTTTTCAGATCTTTACGTTTCAGAGTAACCGGGATACTGAGTAAAATCGATTCGATTCGATCGGAATTCAAAAGGAACTTCTCTAGTAATGAATACTTCCTTTTATTCTGGAAAGTGTACGATAATAAAGATAGCGTGTATTGGGGTGCTACATCGATAAAACTAATATACTTAGTTGTATTTATCCACTAGCTCATAATAACGGGTACCACCAATATTATGAAACTGAGCTGCAGAAATCACTCGATGTTTAAAAGCTTTGTTATGATTGAAACCTAATTTCATAATGAAAAATATGTTGTTTGATCTAAGATGCTATTAATACTAGGTTAATATTCTGCTCGTTCAGCAACACCGAAAATTAACATATTTGTTCATTTTCAACCGAAATGATGCGACTGATTTCATAATTTCTCCATTTCAAGCCCATAAGGTAAGTGTACCATATTCTGACACTGTACTATATCCTGATACGTTTATTAATAATTCCTTTAAACAAGAATATCCAACCAAATAAATGAGCAGTGCTTTAGCATCCTTGATGTTTCCCCACTATTTAAAATAATGTTACAGACATTTGGTCGAAAGAACGTTGAGTGGGGGCGGTCTTCCGAATCGCCTCGTGGAAGGTAGACTTCTGTGTTTTTAACATAAGTGATTCTACGTGTTCAGTTTTGCTGCTTTGTTTCGAGGAGAGGCGTGATACTCAACTGCTCAGTGTGAAAACTAACGACCCCGCTAGAAAGGGAGCAGACGCTCTGAGTCCTAGTTGTTCCTACATTTTATCCTGTTAGTCTGCCCAGTTTTACATAGAATATTAGCGTAATGGCCGCTATGAGGTAGTAGTAGAGGGGTGAGGGGATAGCTTGAAAGAAAAGGTATTTGTAAAATCCGGGCGTTCTGGGAGCTTAGAGCTCGTTATCCGAACATCCCCCCGATAAAGCTCCAAACTGGAATAAGGTGTAAATCAACTGAGAGGGTCGCCCCAGTACTAACTAAGCCCCAGACGTAAAGCAATCTGGCATATGGACTAGCATCTGCGCCAAAAACATAGCCAGTTCAAGTTTTTGGAGAGTTCAAGAAAGAAAGTCATCGGCGCCATTTAACATCTAATCGTTGCGCTAACTTGTACCAAAGTATATTAACTACGATTACTGTGATTCAGTGATTTGTTTAGTTGGTAAGGTAAGCGTCAATTTGACTTTTTTGTAACTAAGATTGTTCTTTTTCTATAGCCATAATACTAAAAATCGATAAAAATGCGCTCTCACACATCTTTATCAAAAGTTCTTGGCCTTGCTATTATGCATATAGCCATAATAGTAAAATTTCATATATTTTCCAACGGGATTTGTGTTAAATTTCCTTATTTAAACGGCAAACTAGATTTCTGAATAGTGACTGTAATAGTTTTTGGGGTGTCAGATTTAGGAACGAAAAAATTTCTTATATCAAATATCTGTTTCCTTCTATTTAATCTGATAAACTATAAAATATCTTTTTTAAACCATTACGCGCGAATTTGAAAGAATACCTAATCTGACATGGGTATCAGATTTACGTGCAACAAATGTCAGATTCATGAGCAAATACTTTTTTCTTTACAGGTACGAAAGTAACAAAAAAATATTGTTATTATTCTAAAGAACATTTAAAAAATGAATAAAGAAGTAAAAAGGGGGACTTCTAATGCTGCACCAAGTAGAATGTTTAGGGTTCCTCGAGCAACCCTGATTTGTAAATTCTCAACGGCGGTAGATCAACAGAGATAGAAGAAACTATTTTATTAAATTGAATCATATCCGTCGAGAGAACCGGCTTTCCTGTCACTAAGGATCAGTTATTAGACAGTGTGGCCTTACTGGTAAAAAAATTAAAAATCAAAAATATTTTTTTTATGAAGGCCGGCCGGGCAGAAAATGGTACAAGGGTTTCTTAAAACGTCACCCAGAAAGCAGTATGAGGATGACACAAAACTTAACCATTTCAAGGGCGGAACTAAAGTAAAAATAAAAAATTGGTTGAAAGAAATAAAAACCTATTTTAATTCTAATGATCTTTTTGTTAACGGACCTGACAGGCTTTTTAATTCTAACAAAGTAGGCTTCCCTTTTGGTACCCAAAGGTACACAAGCTTTAAAAATTAAAAGCGGTCAAAGTCCGTATACAACTTTACCAAGGCGGACGAAAAAAAATGCATTACTATTTTGGTAACTGGTAAGTTAATTTAGTAGATTCTGTATGGTTTTTCGAAAATAAGTGTATATAATAGAAATAATTTCAATAAAACGGCATAATATTTTAGAAAAAATTTTTCTGTTTTAGGCAATGCGGTGGGCCAGTTTGCTCCACCTATAGTAATTTTTTCGACATACGACAGAATTCCAAAACATATTGCCATAGAGTTTCCGGACAAGGCAAATCTGAAAATGAATGTATGACGGCCGAAATCTTTTTCGAACATGTTACTAATATTTTTTAACCCTGGGTCCTAGAAAGGAAAATTCAATTTCCGGCAATTCTGTGTAGATGGCCACAAGTCTCATTTAACAATGGAACTTAGTAATTTTTGTAGCGAAAAAGACTTGGTTCCAACCCAACATCTAAACTATGGATGTTGGGTTATTTCATGCTCTTAAAACTAAGTGGAGAAATATAATATCTAAATATAGATTATACAATAAAAATCAGTAATTAAAAGAAAAATTGCCCGTCTTTTGAACGAGTGCTTAGAAAGTTTGAATTCGAAAGATATATCAAAACATTCTTTTAGAAAATGTGGCTATTACCTTCTAGAGAAGATTCCGTAGATTATTCTAAATATCTACTAATTGTTGATGAATCTGGTCAGCCCTTGGTACCCGCTACACATCAAACATCCGAGAATATATTACCAAATCCCGAGAGAAGAGAAAATATACATTTTCCTGAAAAAATTAAAGAAAATGTTGGACAAACTTGGATGGCAAATATAGGAGTTCCGTTTGAACTTTAGCATGAAGTATTTAAAGACTCTCTGCAGGGGATTAAAAAAAAGAGGTATCAAATGTCATTATGGAGGACTGTTTAGTTTTAGAGAGAGAGTAGATAACTGATCTTATTCCTGAGACAAACACATGCATGCATGAAGACCCATACAAATGAAGACCTAGAAATTGAAGAACTGTCTATAAAAACGAAAAAGGGACAAGTGACATGGAAATCCAGAAAACTAATCAGAAAACGATAAATTAAGTGAGAAGGTAGTGGTTCTTTCTCGACAATGTGCTTTTTTGGTTGTATATGTAGCTTTTTTGTTTGGCATCTATTTTATTTTCCTCTTGAGGCAAGATATATTAAAATATCAAAAAATTAAATTGACTGACTAGAGCGCTTAACTATCATTTTTTCTGGTTTATTAAATTTATACTCTAGCCTAGATCTGATATATATATATATATATATATATATATATATATATATATATATATATATATATATATATATATATATATATATATATATATATATATATATATATATATATATATATATATATATATATATATATATATATATATATATATATATATATATATATATATATATATATATATATATATATATATATATAGGTTGATAACTACCTAATTATCATTGAAGAAAAATAAAAGACTAGTATTTGACCATATTTGGACGCGGCACTATTTAACACCACATTGGCCTCAAGGACGATTTTAAAAAACCTTTTTGGAGGGGATTAATTTAAAAAAAGTTTGTTAATATATTTTATTATAAATGGTATGAGAACAACATAAATACCTATATTTTTTATCATATTTGTGGCATAAGTGAAATTAACCACAATTAACACCACATTGGCCTTAAAGGCGATTTTAGGAAACCTTTCTGGGCGGGGATTAAAAGTTTGTTAATATATTTTATTATAAATGGCACGAGAATAACATAAATACCTACATCTTTTATTATACTTGTGGAACAAGTGAAAAAAACAGCCTCTAATGAATAGTTATGGAATAACGTCCAATTTTTTCCTGCAGCAGATTTATTAATTACATTGTTTATATTTACATACTGTATCTACGGATATGCATGAGACCCAATCCAACAGGTCGCTCCTCTGCTATAGTGTTTCGTAGCCAAGTTTTTAATCGTCATTTCTACGTAAAAATATGTAAATTACACACGATGTTTGACCAGTTTTTGGCGGGGGGAGGGGTAAAACTGTAAAACCGCTTTTAAGTGGCCTTAAGTCTCGGCCGACCCTAAATTTTAGAGTACGAGCTGTCACTGATAAGGGGCGTGAAAAAGTGCAACACTTTGGACTATATTACAAACACAAAATGACTCACAGGTTATAGTTAGTCAAACTAAAGTGACAGGTGAACAGTTCCCTACATCATTAGACACCATTCAAAATACTTCATCCCGACATTATGATTAAACATCTGAAAAACAGATTCCTAATAATAATATTCATAATAGCCAAGCTAAAATACCTTCCTCATTCAAAAACATTCTTGGCCCAGTGGTTCAGTTGAAAAGAAAAGAACAAAATTAAAGGAAATGGTACCTAGTGTATGTTCATCTGCGCAATAGAAAGAATATTATCAAAAAAAAAGAGGAAGATACGTTTTAAAAAGAAGAGGCAGTGAAAGAAAGAAACAGAGAAGCTAAAGTAGAAAAAAGAAATTGAAAGGCAATACTGTTACGAAACAAAAATGAAGCTCAAAAGACATTGATACATCCGCCAGTTCTAGTCAGGGAAATTCACAATTTGCCAAAGACAATTATCTTATTGTAGATTATGAAACAAAAAATATGCAGAGAAAATAATGGCATTTAGACAAAAGTCGTTGTGGATTAATTAGCGCTATGGCACCTAGCCATAGGTGGAAATGGCCTTAACCACTTGATGAACAGGAATATAGTTTTGAAGATATTATTGAAAAGATCAAGCCAGTTAACAACTGTAACAATTTCACAATTTTAAAAATTGAAAAATATCGAATTATGTTATTTAAAAGATCAGTTTGACTATCTCAATGTCCGTGTGATGTCTTATTTTATGTCCATTCTATGTAGAATTCGTGATATTCTTAGTTAGAATTAATAAAATAAATTTCGCTTTCCTGTTATTTATCATGTTATTATTATTAATTTAAATCATTCTTTACCCATAATGCTAATAGAATTTGATGTGAGATGTGTTTGAATCGGACACTATGTTAGAGCTAGGTTATAAATACTGGTAGATTTAGATTAGTCATTTGGAAGTGCGTGTTAGATTTAGACATACGTACCTATACAAAATGTAAAAATAATCATACAAATTCGAACGATTCAAATTTGTAGGAATTATTTTAATCCCGATTTTTCGGATGAGTATACTTATACTGTCAGAAATAAGTACACTTACATTATGACATTCACTTTAGAGCTTATTACTAGTTTTCATACAGTTATGCCGAAAGAATGGAATGTAATCGTGTTATTTTTAATGTATTACTAAGATACCATCTTGTTCCGTTGTACTGGATTAGTATTAAAATCTTACTAGTTAATCCCTTTATTCATTATTGTACAAAATTTAAAATATGTTGGATATGCAGTTTTTTAGCTGTGTTATTAAGAGGCAGATGACGGATAATATCATGACATTAAAACATCAATATCTGAAAAAACTTCGAAGATTATGATTATAGTTCTAGTGGCATATCAACATAATCGGTTAATAATGAATAAGTACATCCCAAACATCATTTTAAAGATATTTTCTATTTTAGTTCCTATTAATTGTAACATGAAAATGATTTTCGGTTTCTGTGTGGATTTTTAGATGTTTAATTATAAATATTTCTGAAAGTAACCGTTTTACTATAGGAAGCTCGTAAAACCCAAGATGGCGGATGATGAAAACGAACAATTATATTGTCAAATATTATGAAGCTTCAATTGTTACATATACTTGCGTTGGCGAGTGACATTTTAACATCAAATTATAGTTTTATTGCCGGTAATTTATTATAAATATTAATTTTATTGGTTTCTTTATAATCTCCTCTGTGATAATACAATTGTATAGGAATAATCAATGCACAAACGCATATTAAGAACTAAAATTAAACAAGATATGGTGTATCTAAAGTCAATTGAGACAACATAAAAACTAAATATCCGTCAACAGTCGGCGATTTCTTTGTGAAGCATGGGCGGCGTAATGAAACTTAAACTTACTTTTGTAGACCGAGTAACTGAATAAAAATAAATTTATTTGATATACCTACTCCTTATATCGATAGAACTAGTCGTGTTTACGACATACATTTTTGGATTTATAATTTGGAAACTTAAAAAAACGAAGTATTTAAGAGAAGACAAAGGCACCTGGTCTAGGAACATTCCATATATAAAAAAACCATAAACAAATTGACAAAATTAAAAAATAAGATTACATTTGCATGAAATTCTTTCAAAGCGTACTGACAGTACAGGTAGAGCAATCCAATGAGGACCGTACGTTTCACCATCCACTTAGATCTCCAAGATAACTCTTGGCTTGGCCATGGGCGTTTGGCCCCACACATGATCTCCCTAATACGCTGCCCTTTTCACAGGCTGTATAAAAGCTGCTTCGGTTGGCTGAACATTTGTTTTTTTTTTTCATTACTTTGTCGACGTCATCATTGGTACTAGCCCTATCAAACAGATGACGAATCTCCCAATAATCCAAAAAAATTCATTTTATATGGTGGGTGGCAGAGATATCTCAATAAGAGTATCAGTGAATTCAGGCAAAACCTTCCTTTTTGTCCAGGCTTTCTTCAAGTCACAATCGGACAAGCTAGACACCGTAGCACAGCGTGTCAGAACATGAAACACAGAAATATCAAGTGCCTTAGATAATCATAGACTCTCAGCCATTTTGTGAGCTACAAAATATCGAACATTTTTTCCGAGTCAAACTCAACCCATAGTTTCACTAAGTGATGAATTTTCTGATGTACAGAGCCAGTTAATACCACCATGTCAGTATCCAGTTCATTTTTTACATAAGAAACATTATTATTATTTGTTGAGGTGATTTTTCAGTCAACCTTATTCGATTCAACGGTAAACCGTCTTCATTTGTGTTTTTAATAGTTCTCTTCTATGCTCTTTCTAACTGCATTGCACCATATTTTCTTTAGTACCGGACCCGTCAGCTAAAGTACATCACACAGATCTAAAACATCGACGAAAGGGTATATCAAAAGCACGCCGTTTCCATGGATATATAGAGTTGTAGCCAACCGCGAATGATCATTGCACCGTTTCCATAGTTACTCACATTCTTTTCATAGACTCGTGTGCCACACTTTACTCTAGCTAAGATATGAAATGAAAACGGCCCAAGGTAATACAACACAAAGTTTTCGGCCAATAATGCATATAGACTTGTTTCTATATCTGTTCTCTTGGATATTTTTTTATCAAGTTAAATTTTTCTAGATTATACTTTGACGAATATCAGATTTGAACTACGGAATCGTTTACTTAGAGACACCTTTAGAATAATAACTATTGTCAGTCCGTAGGCTGAATTTTAAATATGTCGCTTCTGGTGGTCGAAAAAATAAAATCCCAGATTGGCGTATCTGGAATTAATTTTTCTCATTCTCTCTTCTCCGAAAGAATAATAAAAGTGTAAGGAAAAAAATAGCTTGTAAAATAACAAAAGTCATATTTTTAAAAGCTTTTTTCGAGATCTACAAATTTTATAAAAAAATCGTCAATTTTTGAAAGTCCGGCGAAAAGGAATGCCAACTTGGGATTTTACGTTTCCGGTTATAAGACACAATATATTAAAAATCTGCCTACCCGTCCTTTTTTACAGTATATTTGATGACTTTCTATCCAGATAGTTTTAATAAGCATATCTAGTTCTTAAAGCCTTTTATGATAAATTATACAGTACTTTAAGTACAAAATAAACACGAACTTAATAAAATCCGGTCTAGATCGAGTGCCTTCTTTTCTTTAAAATGACTTCATGGCAGCATTTACAAAACCGCTGTTAATACTTCATAATAACTATAACGTATCTCTACATGTAAGTACTATTCCAGAACTGTGGAGATGGGCAAAAATATGATGCCAAATCAGCAAACCGCCGCCGTTTCCATATTTTTTAATTTTTTGAAAGTTGTGACGATTCTGTGTAGGCGAATTTACATGTCAGTTCGTTCAGTTTTACACTTAGAACAGCATGCATTTGTGGATAAAAAGTTAACAATTTTTAAATTATCATGTTTTGCTTTGGTAGGTAGTGTTCAGAGAGCTGGTCAACCAGGGGCAGGTAGATATAGCCTATACCGATTTTTTAAGGCCTTTCATAAGGTATCGCATAGGGTCTTGCTAGTAAACTTAAGGCGTATAGCTTCGATATATTATTTCTTACTCTTTTTTTAATTATGCTTATGTAGAAGAAAGCAATATGTATTTTATAACGGGTTTAAGGATCAAACTTGGGCTCCTCCTTACTTCTGCTCTTTATAAATGGTTTGTTCAACATAATTAAATGTAATAAACTAATATTTGGCCGATGACCTTACATTTTCGTGTCTATTAAATATTTAAATGACTGTATTTGGTTATAAGAACATTTAAGCGAGGTATCGCGATGGTGTAAAGAAAAGAAGCTAAGCTTTAATGAATCTAAATGTAAAATTATGACTTTATATTAAAAAAAAATTAAATTATATTCTAATGTGAGTTGGCAGCAAGAGAATGCTATTAGTTGATCTTAATTTTAAAAATACATTTTTAATTTAAAAGAATAATGGGAAATTAAACTTCCTAATAAATTCAAGACTAGATAGGCTACCCTATCTTAGTCTATCTATCGGGTTTAGGACAAAAATGAAAACCCCTTTTTCATACAAAAGAGCCCAGGTTCAAATTCTATAATTAGTTTTTTCAGGCCTATTTTAAAACTTGGGACATTATATCAATACACACAACAATAAACATGTCCATTTCACAACATTTACGAGTTGTTTTACGCAGGAGCCGAGTCTGGAATATAAACGGCTACTGTAATAACACCTAACAGACGTGTGTCGTGTGTTCAAATTTTCAAATTCAAAATATACTTTATTGTCAAAGAAAATGTATTTTGTTAACAAAGGGGGTAGTTAAAAAAATATATGTAAAATACAATACTAAAAACAAATAATAAAAAACAGAAAAACACAGAAAATTTAAAATTTTTATGACAAGAGGGGAAAGGTATGTACCGAAAAACAGTCAAAAAATAAAAACTAATAAACTAAAATTAACACATACTTAAGTATAAGTTAATAATACTTACAGAAATAATAGACATGTGATTCCAAATGAACATAAGACAAAAGGTAAAAATGAATGTGAATGACGAAATGAAACAGGAGTAAAAAAGAAGTAATAAATGTATAAAAAACAAAAAAAAAATTTAAATTATGTTAACATAAGTCAAATACTCATATACTCATATGCTATAAAATGCATTTGAAATGAGTTTTTGGCCTTGCGTCTAAATACTTTGTACTCTGCAATCTGGTGAATGCTAACTGGTAGACTATTAAAAAGCTTTTTACTGCAGTAAAGAATTACGTTTTTAGTTAAAGATGAAGACGATATTGGTATCCTTATACTGTATGAACTGCGAGTAGTGCGAGCATTCATGGAATGAATCTCAGCTGAAAATTTCTTATGCATCAGACATACAGATTCTAAAATAAGTAAACTGGGTAGAGTAAGAAATTTTTGCCATTTAAAGGCGGGCCTACATGTGACACGTAGCTTAAGATTACAAAGGAACCTGATAGCTCGCTTCTGCAATTTAAAAACTCTGCTAAAGAGATTAAGTGAGCAAGAGCCCCAAAAACATATCCCGTATCTAAAGTGCTCCTCAACAACTGAAAAGTTAACATTTCTGATGGCCACTACAGAAACCTAGTTCATTTTTTATAGATCTAATGGCAAAGATAATTTTGCACGTAGGTTATTTATATGAATCTCAAATTTTAATTTATTATCTATGAGCAGCCCCAAAAATTTATTTTCTGAGAGATTATTGATAACTTGCCCATCAATAGAAATACTACCTAGATCACACTTAAAATTAATAATGTTGGTTTTGGAAATATTGAAAGAGAGTAGATTTACGTCACACCAATTTTTCATACTGAAAAGGTCCTCTTTTACCATTCTCTTCAAGACAATCGGATCTTCGTGATGCTAGAGTAAGGTTGTGTCGGCAGCGAAAGATGTACAACTACCATGAATAATTGCGGAAGGCAAATCATTAACATATATTAAAACCAACAATGGACCAAAAACCGATCCTTATGGGACACCAACATCAACCTTGAGTTTTGAGGAGCTTTTATCATGGAAATGCACGCTCTGACTGCGGTCAGAAAGAAAACATCGGAACCAATTTAAAATTGCTCCCTTAAACCCATATACCTCAAGTTTACTCAGCAGTATCCTGTGACAGACGCAGTGAAATGTCCCTGTCAAATCACAAAATTCCGCTGATGCAATCTCCTTGTTAAGACTGAGATATAATCGTTCAAGAAAATGAAACATTGCAACATCAGTGTTTTTTCGAAAATTGAAATCCAAACTGCGAAATTGAGAGCAGCTTATGATTTTCCAAGAAATTAAGCATCCTAACTTTAATGTCTCAAACATTTTTGAAATAGCGGGCAATAAAGATATTGGGCGGTAATTGGAAGTTATGTCCCTATCACCCCCCTTAAAAAGGGGCATTACAGTTGCAATTTTTAATGAGACAGGAAAACAACCATTTTCAATAGAGTGATTGATTGCCAATGCCAGATCTTCCACGGCAGAAATAGGAAAATATAGCCGTTGTTTTCCATAACCAATTATGATTGTCTTTTACTTGCCACTATCAAATGAAAACCATTTTCTTGCATTTTTAAGTGTGAAAAAAAGTCAGACTTAACAAATATTGCTAGGAAACACATTACGGTATCAGATACCGTAATGCTCCTTCGGAAATAGGAAATAACAAAAAAACAAACGTAACATCCAATATGGACGGACAACAGAAACTGATTCATCGTCTTTCTTAGGGTTTAATTGACATATTCCTGTTGTGTGACAATAAAAAATACCGTTAAATATAAGAGTTATATATAAAGTCCCATGTTTTAAAATAAACCTAAAGAAGACTAAATATAGAGTCGAACAGTCCGCTCTTTTTTTTTAAGAAAAAGGGATTTTTATTTCTGTCCTAAACCTGCAACCTTATCTATTATTTAAGATAATATTTAACCATGGGAAAATATTTAAATGACAGATTTGAGATACATCTTACTGTAATAAATTTACTAGGTATTATTTAGGTCATTAGTTGTATGAAATAGAGATCATACTCCCCTCTTAGTTAAATTCGACTAACTAGTAATACATTTCTACTTTATAAAAACCGATCCCTAATTAAGCCAAAAAAAAAATTTCAGTTTTAAAGGACAAATATACAAATGTATCTAGCAAGAAATGTGGGGTAAAGTAGCACAATGTAAAAACCGGAAAGAAATTTTAGGGCTGAATTTTTGTATTAGTTTTGGATGCTTGCGTTTTCTCAGTCACAAACGCAAAATCTGGAGCAATTACCATCGACAAATCCTTTATTTCCTTTGTGTATACATTCTCGGTTAGCAAAAATTATCTCTTCTAAGGACGCAGAAACTATCTTTTTTTTCTTCTAAAATAAGGAAGTACTGCCAGTAGAAAAGGAGGGGCTTCCCAATAGGGCAAACAGTTAGTTTAGAGTAAGAGTGTTTTTTTCTACAAATCATTTTAAAAAGTTTTTACTAACACTGAAATTTATGAATAAATTAGAACTACTAACAAAAGTTCTTGTTTTGATGTCCATCTTGTGTCTACATCAGTTGTCGAAAGTCATTTAGAAGTCAGTTTGATGCAAAAGACTTCGGCGGAAAGGATGGAACCAAAAACGGTAAATTATGGAACCAAAATAATAATAAGCAAACTAGAAATACATATCTAAAGCTGAACGATTATAACCCAAAACTTGCAAACTAAACAAAAACTAACAAAATAATTTGATAGATCAACTAATACCGAAATCGACAAACATGCTTGCTCATAAAATATATTGTTTTTCGTGAAAGTCATAGGATTGGACAAATTGTAAATAAATGTAAATTAAAAAATAGTTTTTATCGAATATTCTATGCCTGTTTGTCAAAATTTCACTTTAGTATTATTATTGCTCGAATTGTTTAAAATATGTAACAATTATTATGTAAAAATTGTCGATAAGTCTCCTTTTCAGATTTTCTAAAGAACTTTTTTATAAATACTGGGCTTTAGATATGGTTGCAAAATAAATGGACGACATCAGATGTAATAAATAGTATTATTTAAGAATCAGGTTTCAAATTGTGTTGTTAATTTCAACCCCCGTCCCCACCGACAGAGTCTAACAAGAACCCTGTGGAATTCTAGTAAACTAAACATGATTACCTTTAATTCCTGATAATGTACCGGAAGAAACACTTCTTAGTCTTGATCCTCGAATGGTAAGTTCTTTTAATCTTGGATGTAACATCGATTGCAACTGATCTTTGCCTATTGTGGCATCTTTGGTTTCAATATTTACTTTTTCCAAGAGAGGTAGATTTTGTATAAGTCCATTTAAGTCAAGATATCCAAGTTTTGGATAGCTGTAGGCATCTAATTCTATAAGGTTCGGTACGGATTTGAAAGCGGTCTTTTCAATTTTTGTGCATTCCTCTAAAGAATGGAAACTAAGATATCTAAAAACAAAGATATATCGGCGAAATTACAATTATTTTCTTATATATTTCTAATAGTATTTTATTATATCCAGGGTGCGTTAATAGTGATTTCGACAGCGCCAAATTATCCGAAATACGAAAAAGTTATATACAAAACTTATAGGATCTAAAGAGACGCATACGTAATATTTGGCAATCTGAACGCCTAAAAAAGATACCAATTTTTTGTTTCTAACATAACACCCCTTACATCTTTTTGCCATTTTATTCAGCAAAGGAGCTTATTTCATTTGTTGAATTTAAATGGCGCATTTCCAAGCAATTAATTCTCCTAATATTTTAGATTTTTTAAGGAAGTCTTATAAAAAGTAACTTTGGAAAACCTCATATATAGACATAGCTATAAGTTTTCAAATTGGGATACACGGTGTTGGCGCTGACTTAACCAATTCGTCTATGTAAAATATGCGTTATTTTGATTTTTTTAATGGAACACGCTGTTGGTTTTATCCGTTTGGGTTGAACCATGTACTGGCCGCGTCAGTTTTCAATTTGGGATACAGGGTGTTGGCGCTGACTTAACCAATTCGTCAATGTAAAAAAACGAGATAAACTATGTACTGGCCGCGTCACATAATATGCACAGTGTTTTACCTTGACGCCAACGCAGTGTGAGAGAAATGGAGCTAGTTAGGGCGGAAATCCCGTTAGTTTCATCTTTCTCGCACTGTGTTGGAGCCTTTCAATGAACCGTCGCAAAGCTCAATCCATTAACCTATTATGTCTGTGGGTTAATCTTACAGATACCTTTATTTTTAAACATATCCTATACCTAAAACATGTTTTTTTTGGAAATACTTTACGTTTTACGGACCTATGTGAAAATAGGTAATTTTACACAATTATGGGGAAAAACATGTTTATAAGTAAATCGGCCAAGAAAAATAGCTGGAAATTATTTTCAAGTTCGAAAAATTGCCGCTAGGGGGCGTAACAGCAACTTAAAAATGGAAATGCCGATTTTCTCTTGAATTTTCCCAATTAAGGTTTGTTGAAAATATAAGCATTGTATTCGTCAGGCAATTATGCAACTTTTTTGGCTATTTATCATTTTTTTTTTATTTCCAATAATAAAGTGGTGAGGGAAAGTGAAACTTTTTTTTACGTTTTGGATCAACCGATTACATTGAACTGCGTGTCAGAAAAAGCTATTAACTGTACAGTAACGATTCTATTAGTAGTCACTACATGTTTCTCAAATAATACGGATTTTCTCAAAAAAATCAAATAGTATTATATGAGGTTTTTGTTATAATTCAATTGAATGGTATAAAAGGTATCGAATAATGAAGTAAAAAATCCAGGTCCGCATTTAAATTAAAAAATTTGATGATGGTTGCCCGAATCCGAAACGTCGGATAACGAGCTAACCTCACCAGTTTGCAGAGGAGAAAAAGTGATAACGACGAGGTGAAAATTATTTTCATCTGTCGTTTCCAATAAGCCTACAATTTTAGAAAATCTTAAAAAAAAAAACAAAAAACAACTTTTATAGTTTTTTCTATCATTTTAAGCTTAATTGAAAGATGAAAATAATATCCACTTCATCATTGTCACTTTTTCTCCTCTACAAATCGGTGAGGTTAGTTTTTCATTCCGACGTTTCGGATTCGGGCGACCATTAACCGTATGAAGGTTATTCCTAACTTTTTTAATTTAAATGCGGACCTGGATTTTTTACCTCATTATTCGATACCTTTTATAACCTAAATTAAATTGTGACAAAAAAGTCACATAATACCATTTGATTTTTTTGAGAAAATCCGAATTATTTGAAGATTACGAAAAACGCCATCTAGTGAACACTAATAAAATCATTATGGTACAGTTAATAGCTCTACGTGAAGAGCAAAAAAATAGCGCTTTCTCTGACATGAAGTTCAATGTAATCGGTTCATTCAAAATAGAGATATAAACGTTTGAAAGAAAAAAAGTTTGGCCTTCTCCCACCACTTTAATATTGAAAATTAAAAAAAATTTATAAATAGCAAAAAAGTTGCATAGTTGCCTGAAGAATACAATGCTTATATTTTCGACAAATCTTAATTAGGAAATTCAAGAGAAAATCGGCATTTCCATTTTTGAGTTGCTGTTCCGCCCTTTAGCGGCCATTTTTCGAACTTGAAAATAACGTTTCTTGGCCGATTTACCCATATATTAGTCAAATATTTTTTCCCCATAATTGTGTGATCAACAGTTACCGAGTTATGGCCAGAGACCATTCTTAATTGGACACCCGGTACCAAATGGAAGCTTTCGTCGAGCTGTCTAGTACGTTTGTGAGGGTCTTCGACTACATTTAATGCTACGATTAATTCTCATCATTAGTCGCTTTGTGGATATTGCTGTTAATGCATACAGATGCTTATTCCTTATTTAGTATCACAAGAAGGCTAAGAAAAAATTGCAGAATTACAAAGTTTGAATGCATATTTACATGCATAAGAAATTTGTCTTTACGTTTTTCATTCTGTTATATTGTTTTAATTAAAACCTAATCTATTAATGATCACCGCATTATGTCAACGGATATAAGTTCTAGAAACTTTAATATTTTTGATGTTGCCACAACCGAAGAGTGTGCATTTTTTTAAAAAACTCTCACGCCCAAGTATCAAGGAGAATGATATCACAGTCTCGGAAAAGTTTTAAAATGTTTTTCATATATATAGTTTATAACAATAATAGATAGTAGCAAAAACCCCATGAAAAAAAAGGGCCCAGAGAAACATGGGGGAAATAAATTATCTAGTTGTAAGTTTAATTAATAAGTTGTAATTATTATTACTACATTTTCATAAACAACAAATGCGTTAGTTTTTATAATCATTATTAAGGCATTTACGTAAAGAAATAAAAAATACATTACTTTTTAACATTATTATTTACACATTTACATAAAAAATACAATTTTTATTACGTTTATTTTATTACAAGACTTTAGTAAGTAAATTTAATTAGAGCAATATTTGCACGGTTTAATTAAAGAGTTATAGGCATAGGTAGCTTTATGTTTTGTTGTGGGTACAAGTTATACTCTCGTATTCGTATTTCATAGTAAAATTGTGAGAAATCAACTGGCTTGAATAAAGGCTCTGATGAGTTTTTCCGCTGTAGGACTCAAGCCTCAAGCGATGTAAACAGAAAACGTCGGTCGTACAAATAACTCTTAAGTAAATTTAGTCTATATTTTTATAAATTGCTTTATATCTAAGTACACGAGCTGTCATTATTGGATTGGAAAATAAATATTTATGTGCAACTTTTTTCTGTTTTTCGAAATTTTTTGCGATCCATAAATCCATCTCCAAAATATGTAAGTGAGTTCTTAACCAAATCAAGTGATTTTTAGTAATTGATTTTTCTTGCCTAGTCGACTCACATCCGTTAGTGAATGAAGTACGGACAATACAACACAAGCGTCTTCGCCCGGTATTTTTAAGGATTAAGTATCCATAGACCAGCATTATCATGTATTTTTGCTGCAAAGAGTATATAGCCGAACATCGTCGTGTCGGCTCTTATATGATTATAAGTTCAGTTCTATGTTTTATAATTTCTGAGCAACTAGAACTCTGTAATTTGAAATATTTTGTTGGATCTTCAAATCCACCGCAAATGTATATACAGGGTATCCGGTTTTATTTTCAGTGTTAAGTCTAATATTTGTATTTTAATTGAAAACATATATTTTTTATTAGTAAACCAAGACGGATTTTAAAACAAAAAAAAACACAGTCAAGCCCAAGTGCAACTTACTGAGTTTCTGTCAGAAATCTATTCAACCGCATTTTTTCTGCCTAGTAAAATCACAATGTAAAATATAAAAATATAATATCCCCATATGCACCGAGAATTAAGACAACCGGATAAAAGAATTTTTCCAAAAATAAAATCAAATTTAATACAGCGAGGTTCATCAAAACTAAGATTTACAAGGCAAACTGCGAGATTATTGATAAAATACATGTGTTGGTTTCAGTTGAACCAATGCCAACAAGCTCTTGTCGGAAAATAACAGATTATGTCGGAGTTTCTAAATCATTATCAATCAAACAATTCTAAAAAAAACAAGTTTAAATCTTGTAAATTTCACTTGGTGTACAACTTACTTTTTGAGGGTACATAACTTCTACAGAGTTTTGTAATTGGTATTTGCAAATGATAAACATGGAAGAACGTTTTAAAAGAATCATCAAATGGTCTGATGAGGCGCATTTTACCAGTGAAGGTATATTAAATCTGCAGAAGACTAGATTTTGGTCCTAGTTTCATGCTTTATACTCGGAAGCACATATAATATATTTGAAGGCAGTCCTACAACAAATAAATAACAAGATATTTTAGAAAACGATATGCCTGAGATAACAGAAGATGTTTCCTTGGCATGTCGTAATAACTGGTATCACACAAGATGGAGCCCCCGCTTACAAAGGGCAAATTGCTTAATAGCCTATCTAGATACTAACTTTTCAGGTCATGGGGTTAAAACAAACGAACCTGTAACATGACCACCTAGGACACCCGATTTATCCGTTCTGGATTTCTTTTTGTGGGGATGCCTAGCAATAGGTGATTTAATTTTAAGAAACGATACCGAATGAGTCTTTAGAGGATTACAGGTGCGGCCTATTATTATTTTAACGCTTAAATCCTTTGTCAAACATTTCTAACACATGACGGAGAACTATTTGAACAATATTTATGAGAAAGTTGTCTATATTTTAATTTTCATAATTATGATTTATAATTTTCTAGGTTTCATGTGTTTAATTTCACATTAACGTAATAATTGTTAATTGGATTAAATTTGCTCATGCAATTCTTTTTTCAGGATCAATGTAAAAATCAACGAATTTAAATTAAAATAGTGTTCATCTAGAGGCTGTGGTCAAGTGTCGCTAAATCACCCCTTCATGACAGTTAAGAAACCTCTACAGAGTTCCCGACGATACAGGAATCTTTGTTTGAAGAAGCTTATTTAAATTGTAGTAAATCATCCATTATTCACAAAGAGACCTGTTTCTAAATTAAACAGTAAACAGACGCTAAGTCTCGGTCTCAGTCAAAGTTTATAATAAAATAAAACTAGTTACACGTGTTTCGCCCGGTCGGGCATCATCAGATCTATCAGAAAAAATATATCCTAATTGCTAACTAAAAGCCTTTAAATTAAATAAATAAATAGTACCTTTAAAATTAAACAACACGCCACACATACAACGTTAAAACTTCTAGAAGATACGGGTTCAAATCTCACCACTGGTATACCTCTTTTTTAAATTTTTCATTATTGTATTACTACCTGATTTATTTATAATTTAAGCATAAGGAGTTTTTATACATACATTTGACCACATTTCGTTTCAACCTCTTTCAGTATTCGCCGAACTATGTAATGTGATTGTTTGTTTACTGTTTTAACGTTATATGTGTGACGTGTTGTTTAATTTTAAAGGTACCATTTATTTATTTAATTTAAAGGCTTTTAGTTAGTAATTAGGATATATTTTTTCTGATAGGTCTGATGATGCCCGACCGGCCGAAACACGTGTAACTAATTTTATTTCATTATAAACTTTGACTGAGACCGAGAATTAGCGTCTGTTTACTGTTTAAGCTTATTTAGTAAAGACTAACCTAAAATAGGTACCATTATTCTTTGTCTTTGTTTAATACTGCAATTAATTCATTTTCCATATTAATTTAAGTACGTTTAATTATCGCAAGATCAAATTTAATAGAAAGCAATTTGTATCTATTGTAATAAAATTATCCATCCTGGCCTACTAACAAAAAATAAAATTTTTGATTAAAAGGGTTTAATGTTTAAAATAATTATAGAGTGCTACATATTTCTGTAAAGCTAAAAACAAACAGGAAAAAATGGTTTACACATATTTGGGTTATATCTAAATAAAGACAGCTCATAGCAAAAAGCTGACGAAATCACTTAATTTTACGTAAAAATTGTACAAAATTTAGTTTTTACTTTTCCAATTGGTAACATTAAAATTATCAATGTTTAACGTCTCTAGAATGGTGACCATATTTTACACACTTAGGTACCCTTGGCGCCTATCATCAGTTCTCCTTGCATTTTTGTCCCTTAAATGCACACAGGAACGATAACATTTATATATATATATATATATATATATATATATATATATATATATATATATATATATATATATATATATATATATATATATATATATATATATATATATATATATATATATATATATATATATATATATATATATATATATATATATATATATATATATATATATATATATATATATATATATATATATATATATATATATATATATATATATATATATATATATATATATATATATATATATATATATAAATATATATATATATATATATATATATATATATATATATATATATATATATATATATATATATATATATATATATATATATATATATATATATATATATATATATATATATATATATATATATATATATATATATATATATATATATATATATATATATATATATATATATATATATATATATATATATATATATATATATATATATATATATATATATATATATATATATATATATATATATATATATATATATATATATATATATATATATATATATATATATATATATATATATATATATATATATATATATATATATATATATATATATATATATATATATATATATGTATATAAATTCAGGATCAAAATCCTAAAAAAAATAATCTCAATAAAATAATAAATCACAATTTCCACTAAATTTATTTTACGATATTTTTTTCAGGTCTTCACGATTCGGGGTCCCTAGATGCCGAAAAACATGTTTTCTTAATTCTGACGGTTTGTCTGTCTGTTTGCGGCATACGTAAAAGCTGCTTACCCGATTTACTTCAAATTTTGGTCAAACATTAAAAGTCATATGGGGATGACCTGGTAACATTTTGATAAAAATCCAATATCGCAAAACAAAATGGCGGCCTAGTAAAATATTAAAAAAATTATTACTAAAAAACTATTCATTCAATTTTATTATAAGGTAGTAATTAACTACTAAAATTTTGGTACGAATCCATGACGGCGAAACAAAATGGCAGCTTAATAAAATATTTTAAAATTCAGCCTGAAATAACTACTTAATGGATTGATTTTAAATTTTGTGCAAGAATTAATTGTATAAGTATAGAGATGAATTGGTAAAATTGTGGTACGAATTTAAGATGGTGGGACAAAATGGCGGCCAAATGAAATGTTTGCAATTGTGAAAAAAATTCCAGGTTTTACATATCTTCACGTTTTAGCAGCAAAAATATGTTTTCTCAATTCCATTTGTCTATCTGTCGGTCTGTCTGTCTGTCAGTTCGCGGCGTGGCTTAAAACTACTAACCCGATACTTCAAATTTTGGTAAAAACTAAGAGTATGTGGGGATGACTTGGTATTATTTTGGTAAAAATCCAAGACAGCAAAACAAAATGGCCACCTAATAAATTATTTAAAAAAATCAGTCTGAGAAACTACTTATTAGACTAGTTTCAAATTTTGGGCATCCTTTAAGTGTGATATAGAGAAAAACTGATAAAATTGTGGTACGAGTTCAAGACGGCGAAACAAAATGGCGGCCAAATAAAATGTCTAAAAAATCAGTGTAAAAATGTTTCTTATTCAGTTGACTTAATATCTTGCAGCAAAATTAAATGTGATAACAGGGATTAACTGGCACGAATTTAAAATGATACAAAAGAGCGGTCTTAAAAAATCACTGTGAAACAAATTAAATTTATTTTAAATCATGCCCAAAAAATAAGTGTGGCATAGGTTGAAATTGATAAAATATTGGTAGGATTCCGATATGGTGGAACAAAATGGCGCATAATAAAATGTTTGAAAATACAGGATACTAAATGACTATGTGCGGAACTAAATTGTATTACACTTTAATATTCCATATGAAAGGAAAGATACATAACCAGAGATGTGTTGTTATTTTATGTTTGTTTATTTACATACTTTCTAGTAAATTAAATTTTTTATTCTTTTGTTCTACATGTAAAATTTCAAAGTTTTCATCAACAGTATGGTTTTCCTGAATTAGATGTCTAGAATAACTAGAATTATGTTTTTGCTTTCTATAAATAAATTTATGCTCCCTAATTTTTTTTAAGTTCCGCCTTGTTGCCCAATATAAAATTTTGATCAGGTTCCACAATAATTTAGCTTGTAAACACCGGATTTATTCTGTTTTATTTTATTTTCGACTTATTGTTTTATTATTTTATTAATATATCTACCAAGGCTATTGTTGGGAATAAAAGCAACAGTTGCACCTTTATTTTCAAAAACTTAGCAATATTTGATGTTATTTTTCCTATATATGTGAAAATATGAAATTGATTATTTTCTTTAAACTTTATTATATTTAATTCTTTAGTATAACTCTCATTGCATATCGTGTTTATTATTATTAATAGTCATGGTTAAGTCTGAGAAATTATTTTTCTTTGTTTTTTCTAATTAAACTGTAATATTTATATTTTTGTGTAGGTTATTTATATGATCTAAAAATGAGAGTAGTATAGCAGGGGCGGTCCTGGGACACCTCGATGGCATCTTGACCACCGATCGGTCCCAGGAGCTCTTCGGCTCACCTGCCTGCAAGAAGTGTTTACCTGTCACTTTTGTGCACCTGTCTTAAGCGTGACACCTGGTTTGCACAGGTAGGTGTTATTTTTGAAAAAAACTTCCAAGAAGCGAGCTTCGCCTCGCGTCATCACAAGAGCCGAGCCTCGCCTCGCCGAAATCCGAGAATTGTTTTTCTGTTAATTAAAATGAATATGTTCGACGTAAGACTAGAGGTCAGGTTCGCAGATAAGAAAAGGTCGAGGATGTAGATAAGGAGATGTTTGTGTAGTATTGAGATGAGCAATAAAAAGTGGTTTTATAGATAAGTTAAATATTTATTTCGAATAATAAACGATAAAAAACGTATAGCGCTTAAAATAATTAATATAACGAGATTTGTTTTCAACTATTTAAAATTAATGTGTTCGAGCCACAAGAGTTCGAGTCTGGTCTAATTTTCTATTAAGATAATGGAATAAAACTCAACTTTCAAATAATTTGGATTTATTTAAATTTTCAGATAGAAATATAAAAAAAAGTCAATCCTTTCAAATAATGTTTATTAAAACAATATTAATAAATACACTATTCTTGAAATTTTCTTTTCTTTCTTTCGTAAAAAGCAAATTGTGCAATATTCTACGAAGTTTCCATTTTAATTCGGGTCCAGTAATTTTGAGTCGAGTTGTCACTGATGTTAGCATAGAAATAATCTTCATCCATCTGTCGCCATCCCCAATCATCTTGTGGCTGTGCTTGATACAGATGAAAACATTTGTCCATTTTGTTTGTCACGAGGTTACTTTTGGTATCCAAAAACTGTTGTTTGGTGGGAATGGGACAGCTATGATGTGGCTATAACAAAAAAAACAATTCTATGACTGGGGTATTGATTCCTTGCAGTACAAGTCAAGTTCCGACGTCGTTCCAACAAATGACTGTGCTCTGTGAATGCGAATTGATTCCTGACAAAAGCAGAAATGTAGCTTACAGAGGTGACAGTAAATTGTAGCTAATGGTTCGTGTTTTCGTTGTGATCCGACATCTAATTTAATCCGTTTATTCTGTCTTGTAGTAGCAGCGGGAGTATATTTGACAGGGGTCAAGTTGTGAAATCTTTTGCGATCATTTGCCTCCAAATATTTGATATCAGTCGTGGTCTGAAATAATATTTTCAATTTAAATATTGCATTTATATTTAAAATATAACTATTTACCTCTTAACTGGATGAGACGGAATTTTTGAATATAGTAGATTACCCCTAACAAAAGAAGAATAAATGAAACTAAACATTGTTATATCCCCACGGTAGAGTGTCTGTATTTAACTGTTGATAATAGTTCGTGTAGTTAACTATTCGCTTGTCGTCAAAAGGACTCAAAGCGGTTTTAATTTGATTAATAGTAAATACGTTATGCTTTTTGGATCTAATAAAATTTTGCGCAACATCGATGGTAGTATTGTTAAAAAGACACTGATAATAATCATGATAAGAAATTTGTTTCAATGCTGAAGATTGAATACCCTTAGCTTTTTTAACAATTTTTTCTTTGTTTGCAGCGCTGTCTTTATCACTAAAAGTTTTAAAACAATACATTTTAGAACGCAAGCCGATAAATTCAGTCATAACCTGACCACAACATTCATCCTTCATTAGCCCATAAACTTTTTTATTTTTTTGTTGAATATTGTATACGTTGTCTTTAGGGTAATCTGACGTATCAAACATATGTATATTTTCCCTAATGCAGTCATAAATATTATAATTTGAAAATAGATAAATAAGACTGTCAGTGTCAGTGTACATTAATTTAGCATTAGACTGGAATTTCGGTATAATAAAATTGTAATGAAAATCGTATATTATCGTTTTTGAAATATCTAAAATAGACATACCGATGTAAATTGGTTTATTAAATTTTATGTTTAATCGGTTCATTTCGATTAAGACTAGATTTTCTGTAAAAATTTCACAACTGTGAAAATTAGGTTGTGAAATGTAATAATTTGCACCATATCTGCCTGACCATTTCGAAACTAATTTTATATCACGATATTTGCGTACATTTTCAATTGTTTTTCCATATGGTGCGTTATTCATCAATTTAAAGAAATTTTTTTCAAACTCGTTTTTACTGTTTATTCTGAGAGTAGTATTTAGATCTATATATTTTTTTAGCCATGGAGATTGTTTAAATTTTAAACACCTATGAATTTTTCCAATTTTTAGACCCAATTTGGTGACTAGCTGCAAATTTTTGTGATAAATAACGTAACGTTTCTTATCATAAAGAGTGGTTAATAGTTTGGGAAGTGAAGTAGCTGAAGTTGGTGGTACTAAATGTTCAGGACAGAGTGGTAAATCCTTATGTGTTTCAAATAACTCTTTTGGATAATAAAGGTCCACTTCAAAAATATACCCATATTCACTATTATCGGCTACATCTAAAATATTTGTTTCCTGATAGATATCTTCAACCCACTGAAAGTCTCCAGTAGGCAGAGGATAACTCATAGCAGCACCATATAAATTTACAACATCGAAATACATGAGATAGCTAGATGGTTTGTCAGGGTTATATTCTGCCCCCATATATTCATTATTAGCCTTAGCGTATCTATTTGAGCATTGTGAAATTCCCCCTCTTATACCCTTTTCAATAAACATGACCATATCAATATCTGTTAAGAGGTCCAATTTTACTTCACTAATTTTTAACATGCTATCAAATGCTAATCCTGGTGCTGTATAATAATGTAGAGGGTCCAATTGATATGTTTCCAAACAGACTTTGCGAAAGTTTTCAAAGACATCAACTAAAAGTAGGACATCGGTTTTAAGATACAATTCAGCATATTCTTGAAGCCTTTTAATTTTAAACGTATCCCACACCGTAGAAGCATGTTGATACTCTTCGGTTGATATGTTTGAATTAGAAATAGAACTATAAAATAGCTGTATTGGAGGTAAACTGTTATCTTGCAGTTTTTCCCAAGAGTCTAGATATTCGTAAGGAAATACCCCCTTCCTGGTCATTAGTTTAAATTTAACATCATCCGGATAATAGTATCTTGTAACAGTTTTTTGGTGATCCTCTAAATAGGATGCTAGTTTTTCCAAGGAACTGGCCATAAAACGAAATGAATCGATAAATCTAAAGCTGATATTTGAATTTTCAATGTACTTGGTGAAAGATATGTATTTTTCTTTATTACGTGGAAGCAAACTAATTATACCTTTCACTTCTGTAGAAAGGGCCTTGATTAAGAAGTGACTATCGTATCCTGATAGATTATGAAATATTACAGGCACAGTTTTTTTTTTATCTGAAAATTTTAAATTACATGATTTATGTGCAGCTCCTCGGAATAACCCCGTTAAATGACAATGGTCTCTTACTTTATAGTTATCCCCTAAAAAAGGTTTATTACAAAAATGACATGTTTTTGCTTGACAATAAGCCTCATTTTCTTGTTTACTTAGAGGTATCATAGATTGTGGGTTTGAATATATTGAATTAACTTTATAAGCAATTTTGCCAAGTTCCCTGACAAACCATTCTTGACACTTTTCTCCAGTATATGAATGAAATTCCGATAGCGAATCATCATAAGAACATTTTAGAAAATATGAAATACTAAATGGTTCATGTTTTTGATATTTTTTTGATTTCTTAGTGCATTGCTTGTCTTCATACTTGACAAGCATGCTCTCTAAATCTGCGTAAATTGCAAAAGGAACCAATAATTTATTTGAGAAATTTTTAAAAGTTAAAATTTTTTCATTTTCCTTTGGCAATGTAATTTTACATTTATTCAATAATTGGCAATCTTTGGAATGTTTTTTCAAAATGGGTTCAGTTTTAAAATGATTGAGACAACGCTCGCAAAACCATTTTTTATGTTTTCTATTACCCATTTGGGTATTCAATAAACCACTTAATTTTTTTATGCATGCAAAATGAAATGTTGTGTTTGCAGGTTCGAGAAAATATTGTGTGTTTTCTAATTCAACGTTATTACAAGGTAGTATAAGTAAATTAACTGTATCTGTAAAATATTCTATTTTGCTTAATAATAAGGGTAAAATTTCTCTCTTTCTTAAACAAAAAACATTAATAGCTAAGTTGTTCATTCTTTCAAACTTGGAAATATCTTTTAGAGCAATTGGAAATTGAATTCCATCATATTTCAAATAGTGACTGAAATGATCGTAAGATGACGTGCGTGAAACGTTTTTGCCTTTTCTGGGTCCACGTACAGCACACATGATAGCCCACAAAAAACAATAAACGTCTTTATTTTTAATATTGATAACACTTTTAGTTTTTTTTATGAATTCAGGCAATTGCACATAAGTGGAAGACCCCACGCTTATTGGATTAAAAGAATTAATATTTACTTTCAAGTACCAAATTTCACACAAGGCCCAACCACTGTCTCTTTCTTGAAATTCTTCAAGTTGAACCAAAATCTTATCAGTAACGTGTATCTTATACCATTCAGTCAGATTCGTAGATGGTTCAATTAGTGAATTTTTCGTTGTAAAATGTTTAGCGGATTTTTCTAAATTTTGAGGTTTTATAAATAAACCTGAAAACACAACATTTACTTTAATCATAGAATTTTTAAGTTCAGTTTTAATCCTGTTTGAAAAAATACGAAAAGCACTATTTAAAAACTCTCTTGGTTCTTTCATCTTTAAATTGTTAATAATTCCCGTTTTTATTCTCCCTTTAAAACAGGAATCAACATCTTCCCAAACTAATTTTCTTTTTAATAGACCCTTGTTATTTTTTAAATGCAATTTAAAACGCAATAAAAAGTGTTTTAAAATTGACAAATTACTTTCCACTCTACTATAACTAGAAACACATGAACTATTTTTTAAACATTTTTTAATAATGGCAATTGATTTTTTTAGATAACGAATATGTGTTTGGTAATCTTCTTTTGTTTTAAGTAATCTACTTACCATTTCAGTTTTCTGGACCGCTTCACTTGAAAATGAATCTAGGACTTTGTTGCTGCTGGACGACATTTTGGTTTTTGTTTTCTTTTAGTGTAGTGGCAAGAAGGACTACAAAGACTGCAGTGTGAATAAGTTCGGTGTGTGTATGATAATTTATATACAAAACTCTTCATTCGCGTCATTTCTATTGACAACACACACACACGCAAAGTAGCATGGTATCATATCATGTATATGTAAAATTTTCCAGAAGATAAGTCACGTTGCACCAAAAACATGTTTTATCAAATATAGGTCACGTTGCATGACCTTTGCATTTTTATTTTCCGTTATCAAATACAAGTCACGTTGCACGACGTAGATTGCATTTTGCTTTTTCGTTATCGAATACAATTCACGTTGCAAAATATTAGGAAAATTTCTGTTTTTGCTAGTAATTATGATAAAAGATAAAGAAACATTTACTGTGGACGTGGTGTTATAATATGTAACGGAGCAAATTTTGTTGAAAATTTCCTTTGAAATTAATGAATACTTTTATCGTCGTCTACGTCAAAATTGCTAATTTTTTCAATGATAAATTTGTATTTATACTCATCCAGAGTTTGCGTTTGGTATCAGTTCTATGTCTATCCGTTTTTTGGAAACAGCCAAACGAAAATATTCAAGATGGCAACAGTACCCAGTACACTTGTTGTATTTTCTGAAGATAAAATAAACTTTCCTGTGCGTCACGTCTTGGTTGTTATGAAACAGCTTTTTCAGAAAGTATTTGTTAAAGTGTTAGTGAACGTACCATTTATTACAATAACAGCTCCTTTTATTACATTTTGTGCAAGAATTTATTTAGCTAGGTGCTGTAGCTTATTTTATATATTCCATAAATTTATATAGCACATTTTTTTTTTTTAATTTTCAAAGCTTTTCAGTGAAGCAATATTTTTTATTTTTACAAAAATACTGAATATATAAAAATGATTCCTATGAGGTGTTATAAAACCTGTATTTAGAGAAGTTTTTTGTTTCCTTTCAGATATGGTGTTGATAGGATTCTCGAAAGGGATGATAAGGTGTATATACACCTTACTTATAGTCCCCGGAGAGAAACCTTGAAAAGAAAATTTGGAAATCTCCCCGTACGCTATCTACGGACAAAAATCAATAATGATGAGGAATTTAGGATACTCGAAAGAGTGGTAAAACGGTTCAGATTTAATCTTGTGGACGAGGATGTGGAAATGACTGTTAGTGAGCAGCAACGACGAACATTACCATCAACATCATCGTCGTCGTCGTCGTTGCCGTCGTCGTCGTCGTCGAAACGGCAAAAGTTGACTGTGGAGGAGGTCTATTCTTCCAGCGAGGATGAAGAGCAACAACAACAACAACAACTAGAACAAACAAATATAAATCCATTTTAGTAATTTTAGTGTTCTTTTTTCAGATTTAAATATAGTTAGAATAGTATATTTATTCTTTTATTACAGAAAAATCAACTAACTTTGATAGAAGGTTATAATTACCTAAGCTTAAAAAAGTGTTGGACTTCAAAATCATTACATGATGTGATTGTTGCTGAGGTTCTGGATGAGGTAAAAATCATTAACCTATTACTAAAATCTTGTCCGTGCAGATCCTTTGTAGCCGGTGGTTATCCTAGTTATTTAGTAGGTCGAACCAAAACTTACGCAGATATTGACATGTTTATTGAACTTAGTCCTGTATGTGAAGCGGTATGTTTATTAATTTTAAATATAGAGAAACTTAAGGAAAATGGTTATAGAAGTGTACAAAGTATAACAACTGTAAATAATTACTCAACAAAATTTTTCTTACGAAATGTTGTCGTCAAAAAAGGTTTTTTATTACAATTGATATTTTTGAAAGAAAACTCTAACCATTTAACTTTTGAAGAACTAATTA
>JAUTXW010001973.1:0-38098 GCA_030620095.1 Kuschelorhynchus macadamiae
GTTGATTCGGTCATATATATATATATATATATATATATATATATATATATATATATATATATATATATATATATATATATATATATATATATATATATATATATATATATATATATATATATATATATATATATATATATATATATATATATATCATGATACAAAGAAAAAGAAAGAAAAAGAAGATATGACATTGCGCAGGTTCAAGGCCAATGAAGTCGAATCGTATACGTCATGTGGTTCGTAAATAGAATCTAACCGCCATTTGATTTGCAATGTGTCGTGTGTTCGTGGTCGGGTTTTTATTTTATTTTGGACGAATATTTGTTTAAAATGCGTTGTTCGGTGGCTAATTGCCATACAGACTATGAGTCTAAAGACTTTAATAGAGAGATAATGTTTTTTCGGTTTCCCAACGATGAAAATCTTTGCCGGGAATGGGTAAATGCCTGCAAACGGGAGGACAAGGTGAATACGAAAAACGCGCGAATTTGCTCAAGACATTTTCACTCTGATTCTTATGAAAGAAACTTAAGATTCGAGCTTTTGGGATATTCAGCGAGAAATCGTCGCTTTCTGAAACCGGACGCAATACCCACATTGAATTTACCAAAGAAACCTATGAAGACCTCAACTAAAAAAAATAGAGAGGATCGTGCGAATAAAAGAAACCGTACCAAATTAGTGAATAGTATTCTGGAAGCTAGGTGAGTGAAATACCAAAATGTATGAATACCAAATGTATGATATGTATGTAGATTAGTCAGGGCTAAACTAACTTAAACCTATTATTGGTGTTTTGTGGTTTGGGATACTTTTTAGTAGTTATTTTATTTTATTATTTTATATTAATAGGTGAAGGTGTTAATACATAGAGAATGTTTTGTTGTAGTGAATGTAGTAATCAAGAAGATAGTTTTGCGGGTAGCACGACTAACAATAACAGTAACGATGGTGTTGGAAACATAGTTATTGTCGATGAAACCGATATCCAGCCCAAAAAAGATATTGGGTATGTGTTTATTTTTGCAATAGTTAGACTGTATTACACATTATAATATGATGTTTTGTTTTGCCTCGTGTTTGCTATTTAAGATGTTATTTTATGTATACTATTGACTCTTATCTGCCTGTGCTATATACTCATAATTTATAATTATTTTAGTACTAACACTGACATTGATGAAAGGGATGACATCATTAGAAAATTAAGAAAAGAAAATTCAGAACTAAAAAATGAAAATGGTATATTTAAAAACTTTTTCTCACACTCCCAAGTAAATAAACTAAAATATCCCAAAAAACGAGTAACCTGGACTGTAGAGGATATTTCTAAGGTCAGTATAAAAATAAATTATGAATAATTTATTAATACCAAAGAAGAGGTTTGCGGTATGCACACAAAAAGAAAGATAATGTATTTTGTGCTGAATTTTTATGTATTTTTTTTATTTCAAAGGTGAACATGTTGACAAATAATTTCAAGAAATAATTATTTTACACACAAACTATACTGTCTTCTTTCCATTTTTTTTTCATTATTACAATAACTTTTATTTTTATTTATAGGCTATTGTTATTCACTCTGCAGGTGCCCGAGCCTATAGGCTTTTATTAAAAAAAGGCTATCCATTACCCTGTGTTTCAACACTTAGAGGATGGGCCAAAAAAATAAAGGTGGAACCTGGCATTTTAAAACAGGTAAGATAATGAAATCAGGGTGTACTAGGGGTTTTAATATACTTTGTTATAAAGTTGTTTTTTTTTACAAAATCAATTTAATTTTAAAAAAATGTGTCTGATCACAGCTTTATGGACTCTAAAAAACTTGTGTAAATTAAAATGACTTTAAAGGGCTAGTTTTTGATATCCATAAAGCTACAACATATAAAAAAACTAGAAAATTGACGGAGATATATTTTACCATTGTCCAGTGCGTTGGTCCAAATGGTATTGATTAGTTTGTCATTAATTAGCTTTTAAAAAGGTAAGATAGAAAAGTTAAATGTATTTTCCCCAAACTTATCGTCTTGCCACCAGTAAATTCTTGTTATTTTTTTCTCTAAGGTTTATTGAGGACATTGAGATGGATTTCTTTGCAGGTTTTCATGATTGTCAAACAGACCGATTTAACTGACCTACAAAGAGTGTGTGTTTTATCCTTTGATGAAATTAAAACTAGAAGTGCTTACTTATATGACAAGGTAAACGACCAGACATTGAAGCCCTATAATTATATTCAAGTAGCTACTATAAGAGGTTTATTTGGTAATTGGAAGCAACCCATTTTCTACGATTATGACTGCCAAATGACGAAAGACAAACTTTTTGAAATCCTTAAGTTCATAGAAAAGGCAGGATTCCCTGTCGTTGCAGTAGTAAGTGACTTAGGTGGAGGTAATCGTGGTTTGCACAAAGAATTGGGAATTACTACAACACAAACTTGGTTTATAAATCCACTATTCAACCAAAAGGTGTTTGTATTTGCAGACGTTCCACATTTGATCAAATTATTAAGGAATCACTTTGTTGATCAGGGTTTTATTTTAAATGGCAAAGAAATCAATAAAACCATTATAGAGAAACTAATAGGCATCACTAATTCCAGTGACCTAAATATAGCTCACAAAATTTCGATGGATTCTATAAATGTTAAAGGCGCCCAAAGGCAAAAAGTGAAACTGGCAACAAAACTATTTTCCCATACCGTTTCAAGAGCTCTTACAAGATGTGGAATGCTTGGAGAATTTGGGGATGAAAATTGGTTGGAGTGTGCAGAATTTTTTAAGGATGTAAGTTGGATGCTAGTTTTTGTATAATACTGGTATGATCTAACGTCAACTTTGTGATTAATGGTATTTTGTTTTTAGGTAAATGACTGGTTTGACGTTCTCAATGTAAGAGTGCCTGAAGAAGATAGCAGAGAAAGAAAAAAAGCTTACGGCCTATCACTTGAACTTCAAACCAACATTTTAGATAAAATGAGCAATATCATTTCTTCTATCAGGGTTAAAGGTAAAAATACATTATTACCTTTTCAAAAGGGAATTCTGATTACCAATTCATCCTTAAAAATGTTGTATGAAGATCTTAAAGAAAGAAACGGTATTAAGTACCTCCTCACCTACCGTTTGAATCAGGATGTGCTGGAAAATTTTTTTGGTGTCATAAGATCAAAGGGAGGTTTACATGACCATCCAAACCCCCTTGAATTTAAATATCGCCTTAGAGCGTATATTTTAGGAAGAAATGAAGGAGCCTTATTCAGTGAAGGTAATACTCAAAAATTAAATTAAAATCTCAAACACATTAAAGATTAATACATTAAAATAAAACAAGAATATAAGACAAATTAAAATTTAAAGATTAAAAAAATGTGAAACATGTTAAAATGACATAAACAACCTATTTCTATACGTAACAATAATAAATAAATATAATAATAAGCATACCGGAGTAACGTTTTATTGTTTAACACATCACTGACTTAGGTCTAAACTTTCAGTTTTATTTATTTTAATTTATATTAAAATCTGTTTCTTTGAGAAAATTCACAAATTCTTTGATTTAAGGTAATACTCAGACAGACGACACCCCCGATTTGGAAACAGAAAATGTTTTAAGTAAAGATCATTTTCGACATCTAGTTACAGAAGACCCTCCAATTTCTGATGCTTTAAACCAAGAACTGGACTCCATACCTTATGATGGTTTACAAAATTTAGCGGGGTTTATCTGCCACAAGCTAAAGAAGTCAGAACCAACAGCGTCTACCTCCACAAATACTCTAGACAATTCTTTAACATGGGTTGATCATTTGTCTGAAGGTGGTTTGGACAAACCATCTGAGGAAATGATGCAGCACATAGAAAAATTGGAGACAATTTTTAACAATGTTAATGCTGATAACCTGCATATTTGTAAGGGATATATCAGTTATTTAATTGACCGCAGTTCTAATGTGGATTGTAGCCTAAATGTAAAAAAAATATTTTTTAGATCTCGAATGTTTTTCCGCATGAGGAATTTAAATAAAGAATTGTTAGACAGAGATTTTTCAAAAAAAAAAGAAAAATGTTAAAAACTGTTAAATAATGTTTTTTTTATTATTGTATTATTTATTATTTTGTTAGTATTGTTAGCTAGTTAGTATGCAGACTCAGACTAAGAGCCCTGAACTAAGGCTTATTTTAATATTCCATGTATTTTTGTAAAAAATCAAAATAGCCCCTTTTGTTTGCATAATTAAACTTGTAATTATTTTAGTGATCCTTATATTTTCATTACATTAGGTTTTTGGAAAACTATTTTTTGTAAAAGCCCAGTTTTTACAAATGGATATCAAAATATATTTTTAAAAAGTTTTTTTTCTATTTGCATCGCATTTAATACAATAGAGTCATCAATAATCATCATTATTAATAAAATAAAACAAAACATCATATTATATTTTGTTTATCGTTTTATCTATTTTTTTCAGTACCCATAAATAAATATTTTTATACCTGTGTTTTTTTTATCCCAATCAAAATAGTTATTTTATGCGATAAGTGTGTGAAGTTATGATTTTTTGACGAATGTGAAAATCACATGAGTCAAAAAAGGTAGTATTTTACACACTAGTAGCATACAAATTTTTTTCTAAAACCAAAAAAATCGTAGCAAAATTTCGAAATTTTTCAATTACTTTACACACTAGTGTAAAGTAAATTTGACATATTTTTAAAACTGACATTTGTCAAAATATTAAAATTTTTCAATTACTTTACGCACTGTTTTAAAATGTTACACGTCTTGAACAGTGCGTAAGGTGAGTGCTTTACGCACCGTTGTAGAAAAAATAATTTATGTAAAAGCAATACCTAAAAATAATAATATTATTATTATCTTTGGTAAAAGTAATTAGTGATTCTGATTCCATTCTAAAAGAAGGGTATGTTTATCTATTAATGTTCTTGAGAAATAAAAAAACACCCTTTTCAATCACATAAGGACTTAATTTGTATTTTTTTTCTATACATTTCATTTTTGAATTCATCATAAATACTTACCTACCCGGTTGTGAAGAACGGTATTTTAGCCTATTACCGTTCACGAGATACAAAAAACCACCCCAATTAACCCCCTAGGGGTTAAATTTGTAGTTTTTTTCTATAGTCTTTTTTATCTTATCATAACTACCCGATTCTAAATGAATGGTCTCTTTACCTATCACCTTCTCCAAATTCAAAAACTTCCCCTTTCAACCCCTTATGGGGTGAAATTATCATAATGTATTGATTATGTATTGTCACAAAAGCTTAATGTGTGTACAAAATTTAAAAATAATGGAAATAATAAAAATGGTTGAAAAAGCTGTTACAAGATTGAAACAAACAAACAAATATACTGGTCAAGTTAAATAAAACCCTTTTAAAAGCGAAAAATAGTACCCTCTTTTTCTTAAAACCTACTGTATTTAACTATTTTTATTTATTTCTACTCATATGTTTAAATGTAACTGTTTATTTTGATATAATCATGTTATTTAATATTTAATCCGCAAATCTAGTTCACTATAGCTACTTTTTGATTACCTCAGGAAGCTGTAAAATATTCTCTCGTATAAAATTATTGTATAAAACGTACCAGTATAGATAAATCGTCAACATTTGTTCATGTTTAAAGTTCATATCTAACTTAATATGCAGAAAACCACGAAAAATCCCATATCCCAATATGTTAAATTTAAATTTTACGAACCGCGTGACGTCATGCGCGAACTGGACAAATTTGTGACCGCGATTTAGCATATCTTGTTTTCTTTGTATCATATATATATATATATATATATATATATATATATATATATATATATATATATATATATATATATATATATATATAGCTCGTCCCAGATATTACGAACCGTAAGAGATACAACATCGAGCAGGATATACGAAAAAGTTACGCATATTTGTGTTCAATGAGATATCGTTAAATGAATGTTTATATTATTTGGAAAACTTCCAGTGATATCCGAAGTTTTCAATTTTTCTATTTATTTTTTGTGACCCTTTTTACCTCGGATACGTGTAATCTATCCTGTTTTGAATAATAGCTTCTTTGAAGGTAATTTACTAGTAACTTCCAGTATTAAATTACTTTTAAAAGTAACTTGCTACTTTTAAAGTAACTGCTGTTACTTCAAAAATAACTATAGATACTTTTGAAGCAAAAAGTTACTTCAAAAGTAAAAGTTACAAGTTAGTTTATAAAAGTAGCTATGTTATAGTTACTTTTTTCCCAATTTTAAAAGTAACTTAGTTACAAGGTAACTAGTTACTTTTAGTAACTTATTGGAAGAATAAACAAGGTTCGTTAAAGTTTTGTTATGCTTAGTTTTTTTAGTTAAGTGGATACGTCCTATATGGTTAGCACCAGGTTTGTCAATAAATCCATTATTAAAGCCGTAATAATTCATAATAAATATTAACACGAGATATTGCAGTTAGCTGTTGCGAAACGCTCTGATTGGCGCGTCTCCCCCCCTTGGTAACTCTGTTCCAGCAGCTAGTAAAATCTACCAGTGTACTAAAAATCCTCAAAATCGGGGATAGTACGCTGCACTAGAAAATTAATCTAAATCGATTAAATATACAACTAAAATTTCGGATATTAGATGTCTCAAATTTATTATGTGATTTTATTTGATATAATGTAGGATTGGTAAATTGTTATTTACGCGGAACGCTTATGTTCCCATCCTATTACTAATCTAATTCCGGCCCATATATGTAATAAAATATACATAGTAAACTGTATCAGGAATTGCAATTTTGAGAAAATTTCTCAAATTTTAAAATATAATAATTACCGTCTATTTTTTTGTATAGATGATTATTATTATTTACAGTAAAGTGTGACAAAATGCATATATAATAACAACGATTAACGATTTATTGAATATATCTGGACAGAAGAACTAGGCAGGTAGCCAGGGGGTGTCCTGGGGGTCTGGAACCCCCGCAACTCTAAAAATATTTTGATATAGGTATGCTTCTTCCGAATTTTCCTGAGATTTAACTGTTTAAACCCCTTCTGAAATGAATTTCTGGCTTGGCCCTCCCCCTGAATCGAATTTCTGGCTACGTGCTTGAGAAGAACAATACAACATATGTATCACTATCACTGTGCGGAAAAAACTAAAAACATAATTTAGCGAAATAAATTTCTATGTTGATAGCAACAGGAATATATTAGGGAACTGTAAATGTCCATTTATCGTATCAGTGATGTGTCCTTTCAGTTCCGTAACGATGCATTAGTGTCAGTGAAAAAAAACTTACTGCTTATAATTTAATTTTTTTGGCATAACTGTTGCATCATATTAATAATATTTCCCGGAACAACAATAATTTTTCAGGGAACGGTGACGGTATTGTTATTATACGTTAGTGATATCAAAGATCAAATGTAGCTTAGATAACGCATTTAAATGGGACGCCTTGAATCGGTCCGTCGCGAACGAGAACGAGACGCAGCGTTTCCAATCACTAAATATTAGAAGGAATCTTTTAGTTAAAAGAGGAATATTGAATTTGGCCGTTAATCTTTGAAGTTGAAACTTGAAATAAAACTTTTAGGAGCAAGCATACGTTTTACTAGAAAACAAACTTATTCCTACAAAAACCTGAATAACTAAATCAAAGAAACAACGCTAAATATTATTTTAATTAAAAAGCGGTTTTAAATCTATTAACTTATATAGGAAGAGGAACATTTTTTGTTTGTTGGGATACTTACATGTATAAGGATTGAGTTATTATATTATGAGACTCACCTACAGGGTTATTTATTACCAAAGACAGAGAAAAAGTGTAAATGCAAAAAGTGTAGGGTAATATAAAAATAATAACAAGACGTTTCTTTTTAATGGAATACCCTGTATATTATTTATTTTTATGAAAGACCATTCTCTATTGACTTCACAAATATAATATTTGATTATATTTGCGCAAACCATTTATAAATTATTTTAGTTTAACTGCAGTCTTACTTGCCATATAAGCCTAAGGAAATATTATAATAAAATGTAAAACCTGTTACAGTTAAACCAAAATAATTGAAAAACAGGTTGCGCCAAAGTAGTCAAACTATACATTTTTGATCAGATCAGAAATCAAAATAATCTATTTATTTATTTTCGAGATACTTCTATTAGACCACTCATCGTGAATCACCCTATATAATAATAGGTAGATTTGAACGCTCTTATCATGAATCCGAAGTAAAATGTATTCGGCACTTTCAGGTTTTAAGGTATCCATCCTTACAGTCCGTAGGCCTTAAAATCTCATTTCCCCCTTTTCCTTTTTTATGAAAATTCTCTCTCTTCTTGTTTATCATGCGTTATTTTTCTAAAAAATTGAGAACACTCAAAAACAACCATACTTCATGCTTTTGAACTAGTAACTTAAAACTTTTCCCTCATGTTGACATCATGGAAAATCGAGCTAGTATGTTAAATAAAAGAACATATTAATTGATATAAATTATTAAATATATAAAGTGGATCGGTGACACTACGTGGATTGGTACCGGGTTAGCATCAGGTTAGGAGCCGTAAGTGGCATAGTTAATGCCCTAATGCAAAAGACGATCAATGCTGATCAACAGCGAAGTGTTTCGCCATCCTGAATTAGTACTGCAATTTTTCTAGTTAATCTCTATACCACAATTGTTATCACCCACGATTTTAAATCAGTCCATTAATTAATTTTTCGGGCTGAAGTATTAAATATTTTACCAAGCCGCCCTTTTGTTCCGCCACTGGCTGAAGTTTAACAACGAATGTTAGTTTTCCGTCAGTGATGCACTTCGCTATTGCTTGCCTTTTGTCTTAGGGCTTTAACGATAATACCTACGTTGCCTAACCTAGTGCTAACCTGGTACCGGTCAACCCTGTGCCTCTACGCTTCGGTAGGTACCGATTCCCTACGTATGTAACAAAAGTGCCCATAATTAATTCGGGTATGTTTCTCTTTAAAGTTGTACCTCGATGGCTTTTCTTGATGTCAAGATGAAGGAAAAGTTACTAGACCGAACGGCATCAAGTATGGCTGTTTTTTGAGTTTTTCAGATAAAAGGGCAAGAAAAGCAAGGGGCTTATTTTACGCCTTTTTTTCATTGTCTGTTTGTAGTAGTTTTATAGAGAACCAGTTAATTTTCATAACAAGAAAGAAAAAAAAAATGAAATTGGGGTTAGAATGTTTATGAATTTTGAGGATGAATACTTCACTCAATAATGAAAAGGACCGAATAAATTTGATTTCGGATACGTGATCAGATTTAAATTTTTTTAAAATAATACTTTTAAAAGAGTATTTACAGGAAACAAGAAATAACTTAATCGGTTTTTCGAAACCGTTGCATTTTTGCAAGCGATTTTAAAAAAATCCATTTTACGTTTTATTTTATCACCCGCATCTCGCATTACTGTCATTTTTTCTGATAACTGTAAGATCAATGCCTTTGCGGCATACAGATAAGAAGATTAAAGTATCAGAAAATCCCGACAACGATAAATTCAGTTTTCACACACTATTTCAAAAGTATCTGGAGTGAAGGTCGTTTTTGTCAATAATTTCACCACCATGGTATACTAATATCTTCATATGACCCAAAAAAATCTAATGGATTAAGATCGGGCGATGTTGTCGCCATTTTCTAGGCTCATTAGAATTACGGCTTGTCCATCGATTTTCAATATTACTCCTTCGTAAGGTATTTATCTCATATTGTTTCAGAGAGTTAAATCATTTTTTCCAACAATTTTCGGTATGCGACTTTTCTCAAGCGCCTTATCAGATATTCCAACCCAAATATCAACTGCAAAACGTTGATGAGACCCGGTTTGCACTATTGTTGTGTTAAGATTTTTTTACAGCCCAGCTATGTGTGATAATTTAAAATCATATTTTTTGTAAAACCGCACTTATCTTCTGACAAAACTGTGCGGGAAAAAATAGGATTTTTTTCGGTTTTCTGATTATTCTTAATGCTAGAATTGACTTCATAGCCAGAAATTAATAGTCATATGGGGATGACCTCGTAAGATTTTAGTAAAATTCCAGTATGGCGAAACAAAATGGTACCCTAGTGAAATGTAAAAAAATATTACTAAAAAACTACTTTTCCAATTTATCTCAAATTTTGCAAAAAACAAGTATTATGTAGGAATCAACTGTTACAATTTTGGTACGAATCTAAGATGGAAGAACAAACAAAAAGGCGGCTTGATAAAATATTTAAGACTTCAGCCCGAAAAACGACTTAATAAATTGACTTAAAATCGTGTGTGATAACAACTGTGGTATAGAGATTAACTAGAAAAATTGTGGTACTAATTCAGGATGGCGAAACAAAATGGTGGCCAAATAAAATGTTTCTAATCGTGATAAAAATCACCCCCTCAGCTTTTACATATGTGCGTGTTTTAGTGGTTCTAGACGCCAAAATACGTTTTATCAACCCTATTGGTAGGTCCGTCGGTCTGTGTGCCAATTCGCGGCATAGCTTAATAACTATTTGCCTAATTGCACTTCAAATTTTAGTCGAAATTAAAGGGTCATATGGTGATGATCTAGTAAGATTTTAGTAAAAATCCAAGATCAAGTCTTACATAGGAATGTAAAACCTAATATTTTGGTATGAATCCAGAAGAGCAAAACAAAATGACTGTCTAATAAAATATTTTAAAAATTGGCCTGAAAAACTATTTATTAGATTCATTTCAAATCGTATGCAAACATTAAGTGTCTTATAGAGATAAACTGGTAAAGTTGTGGAACGAATTCAAAATGGCGGTCAAATAAAATGTTTAAAAAATCAATGTAAAAAGAATCTTATTCATTTGGCTTTAAATTTTGCAGAAAAATTAAAGGTAATATAGGGATAAACTCGTACGAATCCAACATGACGTAACAAAATGGGGGTGTGTGTCAATGTAAAAAAAAAAATTTTAAATTATGCCCAAAAATGATGGCATAGGTAGAAACTGGTAAAATATTGGTAGGAATAAAAATGTTCGAAAACATAGTATATATGTGCTACTAAATGACTATGTACTGCGCTAAATTGGGTCACATTCTACTATTGCTAATAAAAGGGAAGATTCATATTGAGGGAAGTTCAGGGTAAAGGAAATTTAACGATTTTTTAAAATCCTGTAATTACGAAAAAAAATAGATTGAAATTGTTTATTTATCTTATTATATTGCAAAAAAATAATAAATTGAGTATAACCTACTAAATACTTTATTAAACGAAAAATATTCAGGATTGCATAGAGACCTCTTGAGATATATTTGTACGAGGCCAAATTAATTTGGCCGCAATAATGCAGTAGCCTCATTCACTCTGGTTTTTATGCTCCAGAATAATACCTCCAACGACCTTCAAGTTGTAATTAGTTATAGTTTTTATACCAAAATTGTTTACACATTTGGTTAGGTTGTTCCGACAATATCCCAACATTCTCCCTTTCGACAATTTATCTTTTCGCCGACGGCAAGTCAACGTTAGAAAGATTACTATATATTATCGTAGCTGGAATTCCATATCAAGCCAGTGTTGGAAGATTTCTCAAATACTACGTTGCCTATTGCAATATAGTTTGACTAACAGCAGACGTTGGTTCTCGTGATGAAAATTCTTAGATGGTTTTTTAACCAATACCACCGTCGATATTAGTACAAAATAGGTCCGTAGGTGGAAAAATGGTACTTGGGTAGTGTCCTATCTGGAAATTTGGACTTATCTCAGTGTGCAGGATATCTGCATATTTAATATTATAAACATTTCATGTAATGAATTATGAATTATTTGTTTACTGTGGCAATTTTGAAAAAAGAAAGAACTGACCGAGCAACAGCGACAGGTACATTTTGTTCTGTGTTGCCAGATTGTATGCTCTGATAGACTTATATAATATATATTTCAGAATTCAATACTTTGTTTTTGTAGTTTTTAAATAAATGGTTTAAATATTGAACTAATAATGATGTAACTAGTAGATATCAAATACGGGAACTGGTTCACCCCCCACCACTACTCCTGACCTTGAGAGCCCAGGTGTGCTGTGTAGTTTGGCCTTGAGGCGATGTGACGTCATATGACCTTGAGCGCGCATCACGCGGCTTCGAGGCCATGTGACGTCACATGACCTTGAGCGTGCACCAAACTTTTCGTTCTTTGATTTGGGAGCCCAGGTGTGCTGTATCGTTTGGCCTTGAGGATTTTTAACATCATATAACCTTGAGCGTGTATAAAACTTTTCGTCGTTGCATATTGTTTGGCCTTGGGGGTGTGCGACGACAGAGGGTCTCGAGTGTTAAAAGCTATTAAAGCCAGGTATTCTACCCATAAAATTGAAGAGAGGCACTCTGTGCGGTCACAAGGGATTTCATCATTAAGTTAATGTTTGGTATATTCTTTCTCGGGCACTAATACTGGCAGATCATTATTTAAATTTGGGTGTTTAGAATAAACAAAATTTGGAAATATTTACTTAAGACATTTTAATAATTATTGTATCAAATAGGGATGTAAAAATTAAATGTACCAAGCAATAGCGGATCAATATTTAAATTTGGGTGTTTAGAATAAACAAAGTTTAGAAATATTTGCTTAATTTGGTATTATTTTCTTCTTTTAAATTTGGGTGTTTTAGAATAATTAAAAGTTAACGTTTGACGTATTCTTTCTCGGGCACTAATACTGGCAGATCATTATTTAAATTTGTGTGTTTAGAATAAACAAAATTTAGAAATATTTACTTAAGACATTTTAATAATTATTGTATCAAATAGGGATGTAAAAAATTAAATGTACCAAGCAATAGCGGATCAATATTTAAATTTGGGTGTTTAGAATAAACAAAGTTTAGAAATATTTGCTTAATTTGGTATTATTTTCTTTTTTTAAATTTGGGTGTTTTAGAATAATTAAAAGTTAACGTTTGACATATTCTTTCTCGGGCACTAATACTGGCAGATCATTATTTAAATTTGGGTGTTTAGAATAAACAAAATTTAGAAATATTTACTTAAGACATTTTAATAATTATTGTATCAAATAGGGATGTAAAAAATTAAATGTACCAAGCAATAGCAGAGCAATATTTAAATTTGTGTGTTTAGAATAAACAAAATTTAGAAATATTTATTTAGAATAAACAAAATTTAGAAATGTTTACTTAAAACATTTTAATAATTATTTTATCAAATAGGGATGTAAAAATTAATTGTAGCAAGCAATAGCGGATCAATATTTAAATTTGGGTGCTTAGAATAAAACAAAGTTTAGAAATATTTGTTTAATTTGGTATTATTGTCTTCTTTTAAATAAAACTCAATATGTCTTCATAAAACAACGCATTATTAATACAAAATACATAATAAGAATAATAATAATAATAATAATAATAATAATAACTATTCTAAACAATAATAATAATAATAATAATAATAACTATTCTAAATACCTATTCTAACATGCTTGTATCGTTTAATATTAATATATAAGCATCATCTTGCGGTATATAGATGGGTGATGGATTGCCCCCATCATCATTACACCCATTGCCCCCATTAGTCAGATCCCCATTGCCCCCATTAGTCAGATGGCTGTCCAAACCAACTTGTGCATTATCCACATAAACATTGCCCCCATCAACTGGAGGATTGTCCTCCTTTGAATCTGTGTCGGACTCATCGCCCATATGTTCTAATGTCATCATATCATTGATGGTGTGCTAGAACAATATAATAGAAATTACAATCAAATTTAATTATGTCATAATCATCTAATTATCTTATTAATAGATGCGTAGCGTGACACAAAGGGGTAGATTATACTAAAAGTTGTACCATTGCTGTAAAAATACGTTTTATTTGGTGGAACATAAATATTTTTCTTAAATCAAACCAGTTTCAAACTATGATAAAAAAGAAAGGTTTTGTAGTAAATTAAAATTTCACAGAAATGTATCACAAAACAATTCGCTACACATTTCCTTTCTACATTTCAATTGTGTGGGGAATGTGGTATCATCCATACATTCTTACACTACTACTACTAAAACAATTGATTTAAAAAATTAGGTCTTGGAGATTTTTCTTCAAAATAAAGCATCAAGCTATGGACTTTTGACATAAACTAACAAGCAAAAAAATGCAATATTAAAAGAAAAACATTTATTATACAGGGTCTTTCCTAATAAGTGTCCGATATTTACAGGATAATTCCTCCAAAAGTTCCCAAAGAAAAAATAAAATCTCATTTTTTCTTCAAAATAAAGCATCAAGCTATGAACTTTTGACAGCAAAAAAAATGCAATAATAAAAGAAAAACATAAGTTGGTTGTGGAATTATAGTTAATTTTGCTTGCGGTCACCTATCCACATAAACAATATAAAAAATTATTTCCTTTCTACGTTTCAATTGTGTGGGGAATGTGGTATCCTCCATACATTCTTACGCTACTACTAAAACAATTGATTTAAAAAATTAGGTCTTGGAGATAATAAGTAAACAAAGTGACATATCAGCTATAATAGAAATTCGTTTATTATACAGGGTCTTTCCTAATAAGGTAGAAATTAAGGTTATGTATTTTTTAGCAAATGTATGTCCTCAGCAAACAGCGTCTTGTGCAGCTGTTGGTTCAGATTATTTTATGAAATTTTAACCACAAGTTAAGAAGACTACCTCCTAACGATATACGGTGCCGAGAAGATTCAAATTTATACACGGTGTCTCAGATCATTGGACATTTTATAAAATTTTCAATTCGCAATATCCAAGTTTTTTAAATGGATCACCCTGTATTTGATATTTTTTTCTGAAAGAGGCTTAAAAATCTTTGTTATTATCAAACTTTTGGACTGGAGTAAGTTTGGTTAAATCACAATATTTTCACCCAAAGAATCTGCAGTTATGCTGTGTACCTTTAATTAGCGAAAACCCTGTATAATAATTAACCTGTCCTATATATTTTTTTTCTGAAGGAGGCTTAAAGTACCTATCCACTGATATATACATGCCCTATATCTAAATCTAATAGTTAACGAAATACATAGAAATATATGAAAATTTACAACTAATTAATGCTGACTATAATGTAAAGCCTTAAATCTATAAAGATAATTAAAAGAACGCTTCAAGGATTTTTAATTTTCCAATATCCAAGTTAAACAGCGTCTTGTGCAGCTGTTGGTTCAGATCATTTCATGAAATTTTAACCACATGTTAAGAAGACTACCTCCTAACGATATATGGTGCCGAGAAGATTCAAATTTATACAAGGTGTCTCAGATCATTGGACATTTTATAAAATTTTCAATTCGCAATATCCAAGTTTTTTAAATGGATCACCCGGTATTTGATATTTTTTTCTGAAAGAGGCTTAAAGTACCTATTATCGGGAAAAAATCGAATAAGTAAATCGCCAAAAATAAAAAAGCTGGAAGCTAGATAAAAAGCTGTAAAATATTTAAAAAATATCCCTTCTGTTTCTAAAAATAATAATTTTCCTAAAAGCGTTTCAAGTTTCTAATTGATCTCTGACGGTATATTTACATATCCAATGTATTTTATTAAAAATCGTAAAAATTGTCGTATGAAAATCGGTTATTTATGGTGATAAATAAACACATTATAAAACTTTCAATAATTGTTTAGGTTATTTCCCAAATATTGGGGAAAAATGTTTGTAGATTTTCCTAAAAGCGATTCAAGTTTCTAATTGATCTCTGACGGTATATTTACATATATAATGTATTTTATTAAAAAATCGTAAAAATTGTTGTGTGAAAAAAACCTTATTCAAAGAAAACTCTTTTCGTTTCAGTGAAATTATTCAAACCTTCGTATTTCCTTTTTTTACGTGTATGGTATGCAGAGGAAAAAAAACATTCATATTTATAAGCTCGTGATACAATTCATAATTTTTTACATTATGTAGAACCAAGATAGCCCGATTTTTGCATATAATAGTTAAGTATCACAAAACCGAAAAAAAAACTTATTTACTATACATAATATAAATAATTTTAGTTAGGTAATAAGACAAAATATTAGATTGCATTTCCCCACAATAAAAATTTCATTATTTTAAACATAGACATTAGAGATTTTAACACACGGAAATACGATATTTAGTTCAAACATGTTTTTTTTGTTTTAATTTACAAACTCGAAAAAATTTTAATGAGATTATATTTTACTGGATGTATTTCTTTCGACTAATTAAATTTGGTATTTTGGTTATTCAAGATAAAGAAAAATATTATGTATTATATATTGTTACAACATCTAGAAATATTAAAATTCATATTGGGACATCTATCACACATTAACATTTAACGAAGGATGCATATTATTAGTGTATGTATAATAATTGTTGTATCCTGCTTTTATTTTTTCAACTAAAAATACATTTGGTATTTGACTTCCAAGAAGCACTCATATTTGTATTCGTTTGTGCAACGCCAAAGGGCTGACCGTTTTATAGACCTACCATAAATAAATAGCTGTCACATAAATCTCAATAGGCAAAAAAACTTCTTTAAAATGACCAAAACCATTAAAAGTAGTGCCGTTAGATTTTAAAGGCTTAAAATCATGTCTATATATATATATATATATATATATATATATATATATATATATATATATATGCGGGTATTTTTAGTTTTAACTTCAAACCCAGCACACGAAAAATTGATAAATAGATTTAGATATATATATTAGTCAAAAATGTGTCAGATCATCGTAAAAGAGCTATCCCCACAGGATATCCCATATATAGAGGTGAGTTCAACGGATGTTATTTTATGCGTGCTTAGGACTATTAATAATAATTAGAGATTAGGACTATTATTAATAATTAGGGATTGAATTTTTAAATATCTACATGAGTTATTTAACCGTATTTTATGTAGGCTCAAACAGATGATATTTTTAATGCATGTTTAAGGCTGTTAACAATAATTTTTAGAGATTGAATTTTTAATTATCCACATGATCCTATCATAACTGCCATTTTTTTTGTAAAAATATTGTGATATTAGATATTTGCGGATTTTTTTCTTTAAACATATTTTATGTACACAGTGTTCCAAAATGCTTGTAATCACATGGTTTCTCGGTAGCCAGCGGAGATAGTGTTATCATATTTCGCATGTAAAATAGAAAAGTGTTGAAATTAAAATTTTAATTGCATTAAAATACGATGCGAAAAGAAAAAGTTTCAAATAAAAAAGTTGCCCCTATCCAAATACTATCACTTTTGGTTATTAGGAAAAAGTGTGAAAAATCGATAGTTTTCGCGCTAAAGTCGGCAACTCTGCCCACGCAAGTATATAGCAGACCGATCCTATTTTTCAAATAACCGTTGGTTTTATCTTAAAGCCAACCAATGTGATCATGTAGTATTGTATAACCGTCTTTTAAACATTCGGAAATTTTCGTTCCAAAAATATGTGTGCAGTATGTGTAAATTTATGTAAGTTTTAAACGGTCTTGGATTATTAAAGTTGGATTTAGTTATTTAAAATAGGTACAATTATTTCTTTATTTAGAAACTTTCTTCATAATATAAACATTTTTTTTCTCCATATCCACGAAATTGCTATCATGATTCCAATTTGCCGACAAATAACCACAATTTTTTAAACATATTAACTTCGTTTTATCCAATGCCTTTTAGTTGACATTTTATAATACACTTTCTATTTAAAACATAGGAAATTAAGGACCCCATACAATTTAATTATTAAAAGGTTTATAATAGCCCGAACCACTCCAACATTTTAAATAATATCGCTCAGTTGTATTGCTTTTTTTTAATTATTGAAATGTTTATAACAGCCCGAACCACTCCAACATTTTAAATAATATCGCTCAGTTGTATTGCTTTTTTTTGGAATGCATATTTATCCTCACATATTTAATAGCGATAAATGTGGTAAAATACAAAAAAGAAAGCAAAAATTCCTCTTTAAAATTTAAATAAATATCTTAAAAAATATTTATACAGGGTGTCCGCTAATTACTGGCACACAGCATAACTGCAGATACTTTAGGTAAAAATATTTCTTGGTTTTAATGAATTTTTTTAATTTTTTAAGTTTTATTAATACAGGGTATTCGAAAAGTGCTGTACCGACTTCAAACCCTGAATTTTAAATGGAACACCCTGTATATTTTTACATTTTTAGATTCCCTGAAAGAAATAAAGGTAACTTTTATAAGAACTTCTTATTCAAATTTTGTGTCATTTAGACAGGAATTAAGGTTATGTATTTTTTTAGCAAATTTATGTCCTCAGCAAACAGCGTCTTGTGCAGTTGATAGTTCAGATTATTTAATGAAATTTTAACCACAAGTTAAGAAGACTACCTTCTAACGATCTATGATGGTTAGGAGTTTTAAAATTATACCGGGTGTCTCAGATCATATTTTCAAAATTTTCAATTCGCAATATCCAAGTTTTTTAAATGGATCACCCTGTATTTGATATTTTTTCTGAAAGAGTTTTAAAATACCTATCAATGATATATACATGTTCTATACCTAAATCTAATAGTTAACGAACTATCTAGAATTATATGGAAAGTTTCAACTAATTAATGCTGCCTATAATGTAAAGCCTTAAATCTATGAAGATAATTAAAAGAACGCTTTAAGGATTTTAATTTTGCAATATCCAAGTTTTTTTAGTTTGGTCATATATGTATATACAGGGTGTCCCACTAAGGGTGGCTGGGTAGCTTTTCTCAGACTATGGATGCTACAGCCTCCCAAAAAAATTTTTTTTCGTTACTAAAGTGGCCAAGAGAAATTGTTGGAAAATATTTCCAAGTTTGTAAAACTACCACAAGACGGCGTACCTGCAATAGAAAATAAAAAAACAACTTTTTATTCGAAAATACCCAATATGAGGTAACATTTTAATAAGAGCAACAAAAACTCCAACCAAATCTGCGTCAGTTTTGTTTAAGGCGATTTGTCATATTTCCGATAATAAGGGTGGGGGAAGATAATAAATAAATCAATTTTCAAAGTGCTCTGCTTCCTACATCTTTTATTTAATGGTATTCAAGTGGGTATTTGTTTGAAAGAGCATTTAATGCTTTTATAATTGTTGTCATTTTTGGCGCTCGATAGTTGTTGGTACACCTACTAGAGGGCGTTGTTTAAACAAAATTCAATTTTTAGAGATTTCAACAGAGTTAGTTTAAAGAGGGAAAAATTACCTAAATTCTGGAGAAAACCGCGTTTTGATATCTCTCATTTCATAAAATGATCTGAACCAACAGCTGCACAAGACGCTGTTTGCTGAGGACATACATTTGGTAAAAAATACATAACTTTAATTTCTACCTTATTAGGAAAAACCCTGTATAATGCGGAACTATTAGATCACAAAAAATAATTTCGATAAGGATTAATTGGAACTATTTAAAAAAACCGTGTTTTTTATTTTTACGGTTGTTGTTGCGCGTCGAAAATAATTTTCCAGCTTTTTTATTTTTGGCGATTTACTTATTCGATTTTTTCCCGATAATAGGTACTTTAAGCCTCTTTCAGAAAAAAATATCAAATACCGGGTGATCCATTTAAAAAACTTGGATATTGCGAATTGAAAATTTTATAAAATGTCCAATGATCTGACACACCTTGTATAAATTTGAATCTTCTCGGCACCATATATCGTTAGGAGGTAGTCTTCTTAACATGTGGTTAAAATTTCATAAAATGATCTGAACCAACAGCTGCACAAGACGCTGTTTAACTTGGATATTGGAAAATTAAAAATCCTTGAAGCGTTCTTTTAATTATCTTTATAGATTTAAGGCTTTACATTATAGTCAGCATTAATTAGTTGTAAATTTTCATATATTTCTATGTATTTCGTTAACTATTAGATTTAGATATAGGGCATGTATATATCAGTGGATAGGTACTTTAAGCCTCCTTCAGAAAAAAAATATATAGGACAGGTTAATTATTATACAGGGTTTTCGCTAATTAAAGGTACACAGCATAACTGCAGATTCTTTGGGTGAAAATATTGTGATTTAACCAAACTTACTCCAGTCCAAAAGTTTGATAATAACAAAGATTTTTAAGCCTCTTTCAGAAAAAAATATCAAATACAGGGTGATCCATTTAAAAAACTTGGATATTGCGAATTGAAAATTTTATAAAATGTCCAATGATCTGAGACACCGCGTATAAATTTGAATCTTCTCGGCACCGTATATCGTTAGGAGGTAGTCTTCTTAACTTGTGGTTAAAATTTCATAAAATAATCTGAACCAACAGCTGCACAAGACGCTGTTTGCTGAGGACATACATTTGCTAAAAAATACATAACCTTAATTTCTACCTTATTAGGAAAGACCCTGTATAATAAACGAATTTCTATTATAGCTGATATGTCACTTTGTTTACTTATTATCTCCAAGACCTAATTTTTTAAATCAATTGTTTTAGTAGTAGCGTAAGAATGTATGGAGGATACCACATTCCCCACACAATTGAAACGTAGAAAGGAAATAATTTTTTATATTGTTTATGTGGATAGGTGACCGCAAGCAAAATTAACTATAATTCCACAACCAACTTATGTTTTTCTTTTATTATTGCATTTTTTTTGCTGTCAAAAGTTCATAGCTTGATGCTTTATTTTGAAGAAAAAATGAGATTTTATTTTTTCTTTGGGAACTTTTGGAGGAATTATCCTGTAAATATCGGACACTTATTAGGAAAGACCCTGTATAATAAATGTTTTTCTTTTATTATTGCATTTTTTTGTTTGTTAGTTTATGTCAAAAGTCCATAGCTTGATGCTTTATTTTGAAGAAAAATCTCCAAGACCTAATTTTTTAAATCAATTGTTTTAGTAGTAGTAGTGTAAGAATGTATGGATGATACCACATTCCCCACACAATTGAAATGTAGAATTGGGAACTTTTGGAGGAATTATCCTGTAAATATCGGACACTTATTAGGAAAGACCCTGTATAATAAATGTTTTTCTTTTATTATTGCATTTTTTTGCTTGTTAGTTTATGTCAAAAGTCCATAGCTTGATGCTTTATTTTGAAGAAAAATCTCCAAGACCTAATTTTTTAAATCAATTGTTTTAGTAGTAGTAGTGTAAGAATGTATGGATGATACCACATTCCCCACACAATTGAAATGTAGAAAAGAAATGTGTAGCGAATTGTTTTGTGATACATTTCTGTGAAATTTTAATTTACTACAAAACCTTTCTTTTTTATCATAGTGTGAAACTGGTTTGATTTAAGAAAAATATTTATGTTCCACCAAATAAAACGTATTTTTACAGCAATGGTACAACTTTTAGTATAATCTACCCCTTTGTGTCACGCTACGCATCTATTAATAAGATAATTAGATGATTATGACATAATTAAATTGGATTGTAATTTCTATTATATTGTCCTAGCACACCATCAATGATATGATGACATTAGAACATATGGGCGATGAGTCCGACACAGATTCAGAGGAGGACAATCCTCCAGTTGATGGGGGCAATGTTTATGTGGATAATGCACAAGTTGGTTTGGACAGCCATCTGACTAATGGTGGCAATGGGGATCTGACTAATGGGGGCAATGGGTGTAATGATGATGGGGGCAATCCATCACCCATCTATATACCGCAAGATGATGGTTATATATTAATATTAAACGATACAAGCATGTTAGAATAGGTATTTAGAATAGTTATTATTATTATTATTATTATTATTGTTTAGAATAGTTATTATTATTATTATTATTATTATTATTCTTATTATGTATTTTGTATTAATAATGCATTGTTTTATGAAGACATATTGAGTTTTATTTAAAAGAAGACAATAATACCAAATTAAACAAATATTTCTAAACTTTGTTTTATTCTAAACACCCAAATTTAAATATTGATCCGCTATTGCTTGCTACAATTAATTTTTACATCCCTATTTGATAAAATAATTATTAAAATGTTTTAAGTAAACATTTCTAAATTTTGTTTATTCTAAATAAATATTTCTAAATTTTGTTTATTCTAAACACACAAATTTAAATATTGCTCTGCTATTGCTTGGTACATTTAATTTTTTACATCCCTATTTGATACAATAATTATTAAAATGTCTTAAGTAAATATTTCTAAATTTTGTTTATTCTAAACACCCAAATTTAAATAATGATCTGCCAGTATTAGTGCCCGAGAAAGAATATGTCAAACGTTAACTTTTAATTATTCTAAAACACCCAAATTTAAAAGAAGAAAATAATACCAAATTAAGCAAATATTTCTAAACTTTATTTATTCTAAACACCCAAATTTAAATATTGATCCGCTATTGCTTGGTACATTTAATTTTTTACATCCCTATTTGATACAATAATTATTAAAATGTCTTAAGTAAATATTTCTAAATTTTCTTTATTCTAAACACACAAATTTAAATAATGATCTGCCAGTATTAGTGCCCGAGAAAGAATACGTCAAACGTTAACTTTTAATTATTCTAAAACACCCAAATTTAAAAGAAGAAAATAATACCAAATTAAGCAAATATTTCTAACCTTTGTTTATTCTAAACACCCAAATTTAAATATTGATCCGCTATTGCTTGGTACATTTAATTTTTAAATCCCTATTTGATACAATAATTATTAAAATGTCTTAAGTAAATATTTCCAAATTTTGTTTATTCTAAACACCCAAATTTAAATAATGATCTGCCAGTATTAGTGCCCGAGAAAGAATATACCAAACATTAACTTAATGATGAAATCCCTTGTGACCGCACAGAGTGCCTCTCTTCAATTTTATGGGTAGAATAGCTGGCTTTAATAGCCTTTAACACTCGAGACCCTCTGTCGTCGCACACCCCCAAGGCCAAACAATATGCAACGACGAAAAGTTTTATACACGCTCAAGGTTATATGATGTTAAAAATCCTCAAGGCCAAACGATACAGCACACCTGGGCTCCCAAATCAAAGAACGAAAAGTTTGGTGCACGCTCAAGGTCATGTGACGTCACATGGTCTCGAAGCCGCGTGATGCGCGCTCAAGGTCATATGACGTCACATCGCGTCAAGGCCAAACTACACAGCACACCTGGGCTCTCAAGGTCAGGAGTAGTGGTGGGGGGTGAACCAGTTCCCGTATTTGATATCTACTGTAACTAATACTCCTGGATAATAAAATGAATATTATATTTAATAGTTTCATAAATTATACCAAAATAAGTTCAATACTTAGTTTTTTCCTCAGAAAGGGTTAAGTCTTGCTCCTTGTTATATAAGACTTTTTTGCTCAAATAACCCCTAATTTCACGTGTTAAAATACTTGGACTTATTTCTCTTTCACCCTGTATAATGGGAACGCTTATCTTTTTGTCACTTTATTTGTTTTATTTTTATTCCCTCCAGAATTGTTTTCTCGATTTATCAAATTTCTCTTGAAGATGTCTGTCACACACCCCCACTTAAATCCTGCTCTGAATATTATATAAAAATTTCCATATATTGCGTTATAAGTAATGATAATTATTTTTTAGTTATTGATCCGAAAGTTTACCAATAAGTTAGAAAATCCTAATCCTTATGAAAGATGTGCTTTTTCAATATTAAATGCTTCGGGTAATTCATAATGTATTTCCATTACTTTTCCTAAATCGACCCTGGACTATCAAATAAAGAAGGAAGAAATTATTATAAAAGTGCGATTCGTTATTTCGGTACCTGCTTGAAATTTATTTAAATCTATATTTTAACAGTATAGAGTATAGGGTTTTTCACTTAAAATTAAATTTGCTCTATATTTCAAAATTGTTCGTCATCCTTTGTAATATTTTGAAATTCTCTACTCAGAGAATTTATTTTATATTATTACAGTAATCACGAAAAAATCGAATACATATAAGAATAGAAATAGCAGAGTAAATGTTAAAATGTGGATTCTTTCTTAAAAAAAATGGTATTTTTAAAAATAAAATAACTCGAATTAATTTTTGCAAATGCTCTCTCATTCACCCCATAAAACAAAAAAGTGTTTTATCCGATATCGCCGTTAAGATAAAAAGAAAAGGTTTATTTAAAACAACCCTGTATGTTAAAATGGTTTGTATTATAAAAACTACATGACATTTGGGACCATTTTTATTAAAGCACCTGTACCTGTAACATTTTAAAATGCGCATAGCGCATAGTTTTTTAAAGATATTTCTCTTTAACTTCAATTATTGTTGCTGCTACTACTGATTTGGCCAGTAGATTATATTATATAGAAGGGTAAAAAATCATTTTTCAACAATTCACCCCAACTAAAACTCGCCCCTCTTTTACCATCACGAAGTAATCGTGAAACTGGCTCTTGATGCCTACGTCATTTACTCCCTATGAATGCGTCGCGACGCATCGCGCATTTGTCATCGCGAAGAGTGATACAAGTGCTTTTCGAGAATTTGTTACTGTTTTATTAATTATGTGGTACAGAAATCAAGGAACCATTGCCGAATTTTGCCCGAGACATTATAGGTATGTCTACATCTTTGTTGCTATAATTTTTAAACCCTAATTATACAGACTTCCAGATTGGAAGTATAAGGCCTAGCATCGAAAGGATCGATATATTTTATATCAGGTGTTTAACTCCTAGTATAAACGCATGATATTCGGGAAATAAATTGATGTTTAATCAATAATGAATCTGTTTTAAAAGTAAATATTAGTATAGCTTCATATATGTAAATTTTCCTATATTTATGGTTTTTCGAATTTAGGGCAATGAATCAAAGCTCTGAACCTTTTTCAGGCAATAATTACGTTTTGCTTTTCTTTTCCAACAATAAGTATTACATAGGGAAGATCATTTATTTGCACTATTTCAAAAGCATACGTTGATATTGTCCATTTTGTTTCTTTATTGTTATTATTTTTTAAAATAGAATAAATAGAAAAAAAAACGTGAAATTAAGTATATGGCTTTAATTACATTTTTGTTCCCTTTTTCAGTCTTGAAAAAGACTTATAGAGTCAAAATGAACGGCAAATCCGAAAAACAACAAATTTAAGGAAATTATTAAACAAGAAAGAACATTTATGAAGTAAAGTAAATATACAGTATGGCAAGCAAAGTGGCTACATATATTTTTTTTATTAAACATAAATATGGTTTTTATTTCCTAACTATAAAAATTTAGAAATTAATTTTTAGATAGTTAATTCTGGAAGCCTTTGATAAAAGAATCGTCCTAAAAATTATTTACAGAAATTTTGTAGAAAAAAGTAAAATTACATTTTACCGCTTTAAAGGCGGAATTTCAAAAAAAAATTGTTTGTTGTTTTAAAACTCATTTTTTTGTTTGGACAATGAGGGTGCGAGGAGTAGGTGCAGGTGGACGAGAGCCCAGGCAATATTATAGGATTCTGAATTGAAGTTAAATTATGTGAGTGCTAGTTAAAAAAATGACTTAGGAACAAAATTAGGCAATAATTTCTTTTTATCATCACTGTAAAGTAGACTACCTATATTGAGAACCCAGGATTAGTTGATTATCCGGAAAATTACTTGAACCAAACTATCCCGCCTATAGTCCTGGAGTCCTCGACCAAAATCTTTATTTGATTCATTGTTACCTAACAATCTGTAATAACTCTCACAGAATTTTACGTTCTTGGTTCAATCGGTGCTTTAGTTATTTTAGAGGAAAAATTACAATAAATTGAAACTATATGTAAACTTGTATCTTACGGTCTGATAGTATTTTCACATTATTTTTCGACTAGCAACTAGACTCGGTGTATGATATGGCTTTATCTATATGTAACCCATATTTATTTCGTCTAGAACATCAGAGTGGATCGATTGGTCCACATACAATCCATTTTTTATAAACACTATTATACCAATTTCTCTGATGGTATAAAAATCTAGGGGAGTGGTCTAAGTGATATTAATTTACAAGAACGGAGATCAAATATGTATATACAAGCCCGGAGAAACTTCTTTCTTCGGACTCGTTGAATGTGCTGCTACGATTTCAAAAGGAATATTCTTGATGATTAATAGTATCACGAGTCATATTTGAAGAGATAATATAAAGAATGTAGAAATTTCAAAAACTGAGACAACTGACGCCATTGGCTATGTTTATTATTAATTGTATTCCTCGGCGCTGACTTTGCAACAATTTTATTAATTTCACTCTCATCAACATCTCCCCAGCGATTAGAAATAATTATTTTACTTGGATAGGAAATTATTAATTTTTATTGTACCATACCAGATTGAGTCACGTGACATATAAATTATATTCTCAGTTACACTATTGAACGATAATATTCTTTCGATTATTCAAATGTATCAATTTTACTGGCTACTTATATATTCCAGATACAAACTGATTAGATCTAGATTTTTAGATAATGCAATATTACAAAACTTTTCGCTACAATTATTTGATTTTCATAAACATAACACAAATTCGGCAAACTATGACTGTTTGTTCTAATGTAGCAGAGCTTTAATATTTTATGAAAATATGAAATAAAAATGCCTGAATCCTGAAATAAAGCTACATCCTGTATACGTTAATTTTTCTAATACATATGTTAGCTTCTATTAAAAAATATTCTAAGCGACTAAGTATTTCAAATCAAAGAAAGTAAAAAGTTGGGATAAAATATGGTAAACGAAAAATTCGAACTTGTAGGTAAGTCAAAAGTTTTAAGTTGTGGTCATGAAAGGTTTTGATCAGGAGGTTAAGAACTACATGTTAAACTTTTAGCAATAATGACTGAAAGTCTTTCCCATAAGAAGGGTTCGGGGTCCAAAAGTAGGATGAAACTGATTCCATTTTAGGTATTACCAATGATAAGGAAAGGCGTAGTTGGGGACTACTCAAAAATCAATATTTTTTCTAAGCAAACGAAAAAACTTGTTGAAAATTTCCACTTAATTTATTTTACAAAGAATACAACACATGTCAATTATAGTTTTTACTTAGTTAAAATGGATTTCCTGATTTTCTTAAGAAAAGTCTCAGTTGATTTTATATCCATTATTTGAAGGATTATATGGACAAAGCTTTTGTGGTCTCTATACTAAATATGTAGTAGCTATCGAACGATTATAAACAGAATAGAAGAGTGATTGTATATGTTCCTATAACTCTGTCGTTTAGTATTTATTATGTCATCTATTTTAAACTTTATTTTTAAAATTAAATGTTTTAATATGTAGGTAGAGAATATAGTTAACACCAAGGGGGATGAGAACAATAGCAAAATGCTCAAATGATATGTAATCGTTGCCGCAGAATTCAAAAATCAACTGCCCATGCTAAGGCAGATAACTAAGTTATCATTTATATCGAATTTTTAAATACGATATTGTGATTTATTAATTTTTGAAACTACATTTGAAGTTTTTTGGTTTTTCTAATATTAACTGATTTCTTTAGGATTCTGTGCATTAGATTCAAACTTAAGTTATTTCTTGAATTTTGATAATGCAGGTTTAAGCAAACATTGAAAAATTTAAATATACACGTGTGTATGATTTCCTCTCTTTTATGTTATAACTTCGCAGTATAAATTAATCTCTAATAAGTGGTGGCTATGCAATGGGGTAAATAATCCCATGATATTTTGTGTAAAGGTTTTACCGAATTACTTTCAAACCAAATTTAGTTAGTCATCACAAAAAGATAACAATTGTTTTTTTTGCATGCAAGCAGTATTGTTATTGCCTGTTTTTTCTAATATTTTTTACGTATAAATATTCTTAAATTACCATTTACGTACAAGTCATTAGTAAAGTGGCGGGTCTAACCGGATTCGGAATACTAAATGTATTCCGAATGCCCTAACTAAAAATCATAAGAACTTTTTAAATACTAAACGTTTTTCATCATACAGCATTTATAACATCCAATATATGTGGAAAATATTATATCTTTTTTATACATATTTTATATTTGCAATATATGTTTATTAATAAATGTTTTTAATCATTTTATTGTAGAATTTTAAGATTCGGTAGCCACGGTCATTTCTGGAGTAGCTGCCGCTCACATGCAAGTACTATTTAGACGTATCCTATTTTATTTAGATAAATTTAAAAAACGTGCAAACGTACTCGCAACTATAGCATTTAACCATCCTATTACAACAAATCAAAATGAGAATCTAGGTTTACATCTGCTACATAATTCATATTGTTAAAGATTTTTAATTAATCTACTACCTACCATATCTTAACTTTTCAACTAAGTACCATCCAAAGTAAAAAATTATATAAGACGAAATTGAAAGCATGTATTGCAACCAATGCAACATCATTTTCGCATTTGTTTTAAGTTTAAACGAGCCCCACATTTTTCACAAAATTCAAAGGAACTTCATTATAACTTATTTTTATTTCCTAATCTACTGGGGTTACACGTGTTAAACACTTATAAGGATTCCAAAGCAGCCCATGTGAGCCTCCCGTGGTTTCTACGGTTTGGTCCACAGAAATCATTAGAATTTTTGTTTTTTCGAGATTCAATGGAGACCAATTTAATTGTCTTTATTGGAAAAAAATATGATGTCATTATAAAAGCGCACTGCGCAGATAATGTGTGAGATCCATCGTCCATGCCTCTTTCATCCCAAATGAGCCTCTTGAAATATCTTTCAGTGTTGAGTTTTGGTCATAACGTATCCTCCTATCACGCCCCTATTTTATTATCTATTTCCAGACCTCATTGTTTTCCCAAGTTTGTCATATATTGTTACGTTTACGTCTCTGTGGAGTAGAACACAGTATGGAAAATCTACAAACCCGAAGTGTATAGAGAAACTGAACTCGGTAGTGTTCTTCATTAGTGTTCTGCAGATAACCATTTGGATTGAAGCATTTTTTGAAGCAGGTTGCTAAAAATCCATTTTACTTCTGAGGCGGTTGGTAAGTATCTTGTACTCAAAAGTTTAGAAAAGTACAACAAAAGGTTTATTGGTCTTGTACATATTGGTGGGATCTCCATTCTTGTAAATTAATATTACTTTACTATGCACCACTTATTAGTGATCAATAAATATTAATAACTATTTAATATATTATGTTTTATATGCTAACACCACTTCCTAAAATGTTGTATAAAATGTCCCTAAAATAACCTCCAAAAATTAAGCATTAGCACATAGTTCTGTAGAGCGTTCAATCAACCACTAATGAAATTTTTATTTCGTCTTTTAGGCAATAAAAACCAAATAATTTTGCAAAGAGGGTTTATATAAGAATAAACACTTTTTATTTTTTAAAAATGCTCGTTTTGATAGTTTTACAAAACATAACTGTAATCGCGTATAGGAACCGTATTGTCCATATCTGTAACTGGATTTCACTTGTAAATGTCAACAATAATAATCCTATCACTCAGCATTGCCATACGTCCCGATTTTCGCGGGACGTCTCAATTTTTGATCCAAATAAAAATGTCCCGCGCGGGACGATGGAAATCCCGATTTTTTAAAAAAAAGTTGTATTTTTACACAATCCTTTTCTAGCACGGAAAAACAGGCGCTTACAACATTCCCAGTTCCTCAATTACTTTCCCATAAGCTTTTAGTGAGAGCAGAATATCAATGCCTCGATATATATCGTGCAATTCTACGACCAAAATGTGGGAAATTTGAATTAAAAAGTAATGTCCGGAAATGTTATGAGTCTTCAGAAATTATAAGAATTTATCCGAAATGTTTGTGATAATTTTTCTATGATGTGATGTAAGATGCCACTTTAATATTTTGTAATTATATATAAACATTAGTGACAGCGAAGTTCAGAATCAAATAGAAAAGAAAAATTATTATTTAAAAAAATTATTCAAAATAATGGAGATTAGCGAAAAAAAAATCTGGCAAAGCTGCTATCACTTCGTAAATAAAATAATACACGGTATCTTATAAAAGTACAAACACACTATACACTATTGATTGCTGTTACGTCAAATTCTGATTTACAATACAGAAAAACTCAATAGGGAAAGGAAGTTCAGCAGTACGCGTTTTGAAACGTCTTTTTACCATTCATTTATTCCAAAAATATGGGGCCAATAAAATTAAACAGTTCAAAATGGCGGCCATGTGTAAATGTAAGTATAGGGTCACTAGTGTAATTACAAATTTTGCCCTTCCTCCGCAATTTTCAACAAAGGGCCTCCTATATGCACTTACTGAGAGAAAATAACTGATGACTAAAAAAAAAATTACAGTATTGTAGTAGTAATCTTATAAACAAATTCAACAACAGGGGTAACTAATAACTGACCACAAAAATGTCCTTTACAGTTTTCCTTGGGTTACATTGCATATTATTGCAGGGCCCCTAGTGTTAATTATTGCACTGATTACAAGTTGTTTTATAAACGAAAAAATATTTAAAATTAGAACACCCTGTAAACAGGAAAGTGCAATATTAGGCTTCACGTGAAGAACAATATATTTAAGGTTTTGAAAGTTTTTAGGAATATTTTTGTTCTGTCAAAGTTACAGACTGCCGTTATTTTGATCTGCGATGCTTTTGAAAGGATTTATTACTCGACTCTTTCTTGTTAAATTTTTTTATGCAAGATGGCAGTCATCCGCCATTTTAAAAAATTTAATCACAAAACACGCATTAAGAGCCACAGTGAAATGTATTAACTAAAAGAATATTAGTAATAGTGTATAGATGTACGCAAAAAGCTTCTTAGGAACAAAAGAACAATACATGGAAAAAAGTTGGGGATATTGAAAAAAAGTGTCTGCTTTGCAAACTAAATACATAGTTATTCATAGTCATCAGCCGCTACAGTCTGAGGTTATATCATTTCGAAAATGGTTTCATGATAATAATAAAAGGAAATACAGCAATATTACTATAGTTATGTTTTACCCGCATAACTCTGACACCTATAAAAAAAGGAATATCAAAAACTTAGGACGCTTTGAAATTTGAAGTGTCACGGTTTGAAACGTCATTACAGATGTCACTAGTTTTAAAGAGAAGAAGTTTTTTAATATTGTACGAAATGGAATGATGGCACATTACCATCGAGAACACTAATAGAGCTAATTGTATGCTGCAAGCTGGCAAGAAGCAAGTTGATGTTGCCGACACAGTTCATGTTTTCCAAAACGTGATTAGTACTGTCATTACTAGTATGAATAAAATATTTCAAGAAACAGGTTCTGTGTCTGACAGACCTCGTATGGGAAGACCACGATTTACTACCACAATGCAGTACCGCTTCGTTGCTTTGACAGCAGTAAGAAATAAATTTAACGATACCGGTTTCGAGAATAGCTGGTCATTTAAGAAGAGCTAGCGGAGTTTAAGTTACCTACAGAACGATTACAAATAAATTTTTTACATATAGTTAATTTGAGAGCAAGAAGACTGTGGCGTCTGTCCCTCTTACTATTGAACATACCCGAAATCGCTTAGCCTGGTTCCGTGAAAGAATACGTTAGTATGCAGAATAGAGCAATTTTATATTCACAGATGAGTTAAGGGCGTGCCTTCACAGTGATTCAGGACGAGTGAGGGTTTTTTTCATTCATAAGTAGGTGGGGGTCTAATAGTTTGGGTTGGAAATTTTGATGGTGGCCGCATCAAAATGTACTTATGCGATAGTACTATCGGAACGGCATCATAAATGCCATTGTTGAAGAATACAGGTACAATTTTGAACAGAATTTCATATTTCTAGATGAAAATGCTCTACCACATAGTGCAAATAAAGCAAGAAAATATCGCAATAATTTTTTCCAGAATTTTTTAGAGGGGGTAGAATATTTTTTTACGACTTAACTAAATTTTGTATACTAAATCAATTCTCCTATCCTTCACAGCAACAAATTTATTTATAACATCCTAATAAAATGGATGAGTTGCCCTAATCTCCTCCAGAAATTCCTTTTGGATTAAAATATTGCCAAGAGAAGTAAGTCTTTCTTGAGATATTGTATTTCTTAAATAATTTTTTATACATTTGAAGCAAGAAAAACTTCTTTCCACTGAAGCACTTGTCGACGGTATTGTCGAAATAAGGAAAAACAATTTATATGCTTCGGTAAAAATATATTTATTTTTTTCACTTGCTCTTGCAGCGATATATTCCAATTACTCTCATTGACAAAAATAAGACCAAGCTCATTTTTAAGTCGTTGACTTTTTGAAAACATTTCCCAATATAACTGTAAACATTAGTGACAGCGAAGTTCAGAATCAGATAGAAAAGAAAAATTATTATTAAAAAAAATTATTCAAAATAATGGAGATTAGCGAAAAAAAAATCTGGCAAAGCTGCTATCACTTCGTAAATAAAATAATACACGGTATCTTATAAAAGTACAAACACACTATACACTATTGATTGCTGTTACGTCAAATTCTGATTTACAATACAGAAAAACTCAATAGGGAAAGGAAGTTCAGCAGTACGCCTTTTGAAACGTCTTTTTACCATTCATTTATTCCAAAAATATGGGGCCAATAAAATTAAACAGTTCAAAATGGCGGCCATGTGTAAATGTAAGTATAGGGTCACTAGTGTAATTACAAATTTTGCCCTTCCTCCGCAATTTTCAACAAAGGGCCTCCTATATGCTCTTACTGAGAGAAAATAACTGATGACTAAAAAAAAAATTACAGTATTGTAGTAGTAATCTTATAAACAAATTCAACAACAGGGGTAACTAATGACTGACCACAAAAATGTCCTTTACAGTTTTCCTTGGGTTACATTGCATATTATTGCAGGGCCCCTAGTGTTAATTATTGCACTGATTACAAGTTGTTTTATAAACGAAAAAATATTTAAAATTAGAACACCCTGTAAACAGGAAAGTGCAATATTAGGCTTCACGTGAAGAACAATATATTTAAGGTTTTGAAAGTTTTTAGGAATATTTTTGTTCTGTCAAAGTTACAGACTGCCGTTATTTTGATCTGCGATGCTTTTGAAAGGATTTATTACTCGACTCTTTCTTGTTAAATTTTTTTATGCAAGATGGCAGTCATCCGCCATTTTAAAAAATTTAATCACAAAACACGCATTAAGAGCCACAGTGAAATGTATTAACTAAAAGAATATTAGTAATAGTGTATAGATGTACGCAAAAAACTTCTTAGGAACAAAAGAACAATACATGGAAAAAAGTTGGGGATATTGAAAAAAAGTGTCTGCTTTGCAAACTAAATACATAGTTATTCATAGTCATCAGCCGCTACAGTCTGAGGTTATATCATTTCGAAAATGGTTTCATGATAATAATAAAAGGAAATACAGCAATATTACTACAGTTATGTTTTACCCGCATAACTCTGACACCTATAAAAAAAGGAATATCAAAAACTTAGGACGCTTTGAAATTTGAAGTGTCACGGTTTGAAACGTCATTACAGATGTCACTAGTTTTAAAGAGAAGAAGTTTTTTAATATTGTACGAAATGGAATGATGGCACATTACCATCGAGAACACTAATAGAGCTAATTGTATGCTGCAAGCTGGCAAGAAGCAAGTTGATGTTGCCGACACAGTTCATGTTTTCCAAAACGTGATTAGTACTGTCATTACTAGTATGAATAAAAGATTTCAAGAAACAGGTTCTGTGTCTGACAGACCTCGTATGGGAAGACCACGATTTACTACCACAATGCAGTACCGCTTCGTTGCTTTGACAGCAGTAAGAAATAAATTTAACGATACCAGTTTCGAGAATAGCTGGTCATTTAAGAAGAGCTAGCGGAGTTTAAGTTACCTACAGAACGACTACAAATAAATTTTTTACATATAGTTAATTTGAGAGCAAGAAGACTGTGGCGTCTGTCCCTCTTACTATTGAACATACCCGAAATCGCTTAGCCTGGTTCCGTGAAAGAATACGTTAGTATGCAGAATAGAGCAATTTTATATTCACAGATGAGTTAAGGGCGTGCCTTCACTAATTTTCAAGCGGGCCAGTCGGAAAATTTAAACTATATTCAGAAAATTTAGCAGAACCTGCCAAACATGAAAATGTAAGTTTTTCACAGTCTTGAAATCTTAGTGTCATTTCCATTAAAATATGGTCCAATATTTCATAAAAAAGGATTCTATACTTAGCCCTAATTTCTTCAGGTGAAAGCTTAGCAAGCTCACGTTTGTAATGATTTATTTCTGTTATAGCATTTGCTTTATCAAACATGGTATTAAAAAAAATGTCATTTTTTTTTACAGAGCGCCTCACGAGAGCGTTTTATATTGGATATGCAAAAATAAATGTCAAGCGATTTTTTTTGAAGAACGTCAAATAGTATGTTCACCGTGATTGAGAAAACGTCATTAAACACTAATGCTAGAAGCGTGAATTCAAAATCGTTTATATCACCTAAAAATCATTTCGCAAAGCGGATTGATTTTTCATCAGATTTGTCACAGTTTGTAATAAATTCAAAGACGTCTTTTAATTTATTCCAGTCTTGAACAGTCACATTTACTAACTTCGAATTTGAATAAATATAACACAAAACAGTTAAGTTAACTGCAAAGGAACTTACCGGTTTCAGCGAAATCCGCGAAAATAAAAGTAAACAACCACCGCAAACTGAACGACACGTGGGTGTAGTGTACTGCGCCTGCAATTCAGCGAGAGCGTTGTATGGCGCTGGTCTCGACGTCCTCGTATACGCGTTGTCATGGCAACATAGTAGGAAAATCGTAAACTAAACATAGCACCTCCAGCAAAGTCAAAGCGGTTTGCGCCACTGTTATAGTTGTTATAATAAAGTTCGACTGAAAGTTTTAAAAAGACTTGCCGCCAACGGTCAAGTAAAATATTTATTCGAGATGTACAGTTAATTTTTTACCAATTAGGTGAATAAATGAATGTAAAAACTACAATTTCAAGAGCTATATAACAAATATAGTTAGATGTTTGCTTGTTTATTTTTCCTGGTGAAGTAGCACTTCACCTACTTCACCTGAATAGCCCCACTGGAACGAATATAACCATTTGAGTTTACCCCCAAGATAACCAGGTCATAATCTCATAGAGAATATCTGGGATTTTCTGAAGAGAACCAATCGTTCTCACCATTCTCCACCTAATACTTCACATGAATTCCGAACAATTTTGCCAATTATGTGGGATCAGTTATCGCAAGGGACGATTGGCAACTGTATGAGGAATATGCCTAGATGTATTCAAGCTGTGAAGGACAACAACGGTCGTCATATAGAATATTAGATTTTTAGCGCTAGATTTGTACTTCAACAGGTCATAATGACATAGAGAATGTCTGGGATTTTTGAAGAGACTCATTCATTTTCATCATCCCCCACCGAACACTCTACATTAATTACAAACAATTTACTAGTTGGGATATGGGATCAAGAAGCAATTGACAACTGTATAATAAGTCTCTCTAGATGCATTCAAGCAGTGATAGACAACAATGGTCGTAATACAAAATATTATATTTTTTTGTGAATTTTTTTTTCAACTATTAAATTGAGGTTATTTCTTTAGCTTTAGTGGTTAAGTTTTATCACTACCATAAATAAATTTGGTTTGTAAAACAAATGTTTTTCAAAATTTCCTTCAACTTTCCTAACTTTTTTCATATAGAAAATAATCTAGAAGTAAAGGGATGTTTTCAACGTTTAAAAAAAATCAAATAAGGCATCAGTGTGTCAATGACATTTCAAACCGTGACACTTTTTTTTGATATTCCGTTATTTATGGATGTAAGAGATATACGGGTAAAACATCACTGTACTGATATTGCTGTATTTTTTTTAATAAATATACGTTGATCATCCAAAAACCAAACATTAAGAACCAGACGGTTCAACAAGATGTTTCAAAAACGGATGAAATAACATATGGCTTGATTTGCCTTTGAATCTAATTTTCAACAAACCATTTTTGAAATGATCTAACTTCAGTCTGTAACGGATGATTTTTTAATTAATACAATTATGAATAATATTTTGTTTGCAAAATAGACACTTTTTCAATATCCCCAACTTTTTTCCATATATTTAAGGTCCCATTACTGGAACTCCATCAATTTTTAGATTAGATTTTTAAAGATTTATAATCAATTGGATCTGACGAAACAGTAATCGCATAGTCTGCTAAAATTTTATGACACACCTTGATTTATTTAATTTTTAATTATATCATTAGTAGTATTTACTGAAAAATATTTGTTCGCTAATTAAAATCTGTCAATTTTACTGGCGACTTAAAATATGTATAAATTGATTAGTTTTAGATTTTCATATAATGCAATACGCTTCAAAACTTGTGTATTAAAAAGTTTTTGCGGGGACTTACCAATGATTTGCCTTACGGCCGAAACGTGGCGGGGACGCCGTGAGTTATGGACAAGAGGAGAATACCAGCTTATCAGCGAAGTGCAAGACGGGGGATGTTTTTCATTCATTAGGGTTATTTGTAAAGGGGAGCCTCTTAGGGGCCCTCAAATACATGATTTTTAGTAATCAGCAATATTTAAAGGGCCGCCTTGCAAAACCTCGCTTGGCTCAGAGACCTCTAAATAAGTTAAAGCTCTAGGCCCTATAAGTCCTAAATCCTGCCCTGTTCAAGTGGATTCTTGTTTCAAATTGATATTGAATCAGTGAAAACTTGCCATTATCATCAAGTAAATAATATCACTGGCCGACAAGATTTTTCTAACTCAGGTCAGCTCATTATTTTCACGATGGAAATACCCTCCCAATAATAAAAAAAATATTCGGAAAGCCCTAATACGTACCATATTTTAATAGCCTAATTAGAACCTTTTATATTGGCAGGTAAACAATTTTATTGTGGGGCGGCTAAAATGGGTCCATTTTACAACGGAAAAATTACCTAGACTAGGTTATTTACAACATTAGACATAAAATAAACTTTAAACGTCACTCTTCTGTTGAGTTTCGAATTGAGTGGTTGTATCTCTGTGTATCGATAAGCAAGTGTATGTGAAGACGAGAATGTCGAGTCAAACGCGCCGAAGTTGCAAAATTTCTCCTGTCCTGACAAATTTTGTTATATTTGTGGAGAATTTCTGGTGAAATCACAAGCCAGGTCATTTTCCGAAAATGTAAAAAAAGCCTACTTTAAATATTGTTAATTGGGGATCAAGATAAGCGGTGGGCTGTAGTGTATCATTGGTGCAGTGGATGAAGGGAAAGAGAAAAAGTATGCCTTTTGCAGTTCCAATGGTAGGGCGAGAACCCACCAATCATTCTGACGATTGTTATTTTTGCCTGACAAAGACTGAAGGTTATTCTAAAAAGGGAAAGCACAATATAGAATATCCAAATTTGCAATCTGCCATACGACCTATTCCTCATAATGCAAATTTGCCAGTGCCGATTGCGCCTTTAAATTGGCAAGCTATTGATTTGGGAGATAATGGAGATAACGCATCATTAGGCAGCTCAACAGTGCACTGATCCCACTTTTACCACAGGTCCTAGTTCCGGCGAGCCACATTTGATTGTTCAAAGTAAATTAAATGATTTAGTACGTAATTTGGGGTTATCCAAGCAACAGTCAGAACTTCTGTGTTCCCATCTTAAGGAATGGAACCTATTGGCCAAAGAAACAAAAATTACGAATTTCAGAAAAAGAAATGCTATTTTTTCCGAATTTTACAGTATGGTAAATTCGTTGTGCGCGTGTACTGATATAGACAGTTTAATACAGGAACTTGATATTGAACATTCTCCCAGTGAGTGGCGCTTATTCATAGACTCATCTATATATAGCTTAAAAACTGTGTATTGCATAATGGAAATTTAAAACCCTCTATACCAGTTGCCCATTCAGTTGCAATGAAAGAAAATTATGAAAATATGCGCCCGATTTTGGATAAAATAAACTACAATAGGTATAAATGGCAGATATGTGGGGACTTAAAAGTTATAGCGTTTTAGTAGGACTTCAGGAGGATTTAGAAAATATTGCTGTTTTCTTTGTTTATG
>JAUTXW010001974.1:0-37398 GCA_030620095.1 Kuschelorhynchus macadamiae
TAATCTAAAGGACTCAAGTCCGGAGACCTTGGTGGCCACTCAATGGGGCCGCGCCGTCCGATCCACTGATTTGGGAAATGGGTGTCCAAAAACTGTCGTACTGGAGCTACATAGTACGGTGGTGCACCATCTTGTTGGAAATGAAGAAAATTTTCATTATAATTAACCTCATTTTCTATTATTTCGGTTATTCGTGGCTCTATTGTATTTTCCAACATGTCCAAGTACAACTCCCCGTCAAGTTTCCAGGAATAAAGAAAGGTCCTACAATATGATTTCCGAAAATGCCGGCCCAGACATTAATTTTGTGTGGGGATTGCGTATGTACCTCTCGAAACAAATGTGGATTCGAGTCGCTCCAATATCGACAATTATGTCTATTTACAGCACCATGTAAATAGAAGGTACATTCATCCGAAAAACAAATGTTAAATAACAAATTTGGGTTATTGTTCAAACGTTGTGTCATTAATTCGCAAAACTCCAACCTTCTATCATAATCGTCTTCATTAAGCTCATGGACAAGTTTAGTTTTGTACGGGTGAAATTTATAGGATTTCAAAATTCTTTGCACTGTTGAGCGTGTAAATCCTGAAGAAGTAGCCAGACCACGAGTACTTTGGGTGTTGTCAAGAGCCACGTGTCCCAAAACTGCTATTTCTCTGGCTTCATTTCTACTTGGACGATTTTCCTGATTCCGGCGAATATTAGATACAGATCCAGTTGCTTCAAATTTTCTTATTAATTTAGCCACATACTTATGGTTAATATTTTTGTCTGGATGTAACGCATTAAACAACCGGGCGGTAGCTCTTGCAATGCTTCCGTTTTGATAATACAGTTTCGTTATTTCGACCCTTTCTTGAATTGAATAAATCATTGCAAAATATTATAATAGAACTAGGCAACTTAACGATTTCAAATCAAAGATAAAGTTGTTCTATGATTTACGATGACATTGACGGATGCTAAATTTCTTGCTGGTATCGGTGATTATTATTTTTTTCCGTATTATCAGTACTAAATTAAATGAGGCGAATTTTATAAAAAAAATTAAAAAAACTTCAAAATGGTTGAAGATAGGTATAAACTCTATTATACAAAAGTTACTAAAAACTTCCTGGAGAATCCAAAAATAAAAAATTGGGGGTTTCCATTTAAAAATGTCAAGTGTAATGCGATATCTTATTTTTGGAACACCCTGTATTATACAATCATACATGAAAAGACGTCCCCCTAAAAATCAAAATTGACGTGTCCAAGCGTTTTTCCCAAAATATACCAGGAAAGTCATAAATAAGGGTGGGACCTTTTCGTTGGGCCACCCTGTATATAGGTATATATATATATATATATATATATATATATATATATATATTTATATATATATTATATATATATATATACATACAGGGCGTCCCAATAGTACGTTCTCGGTTGATATCTTGATAACGGATAGCGATATAAAAAAAGTTCAAACGCAATAGTTGTAGAACAATACGGGCTACATAACCTAAAATTATTTTCATTTATACATTTATACTCAAAAATCTGTAGCGAAGCAAAGTTGTGTTTTTTCTTATGGGACACCCTGTATATTTTCGCATATTTACATTCTGCTCGTGATTCTACATATTTTTTGTATAACATGTTCTATGTCTAAATCTCATAGTTTTTCTAATATCCGCCATTTTGTAAAAAATTATGAATTGCAGTGCCTTTTTTTCAAACGACGTGGGCCGTTGGCTTTTTGATATAGGATTATGATTTTTGGCAGGAACATTAACAAAAGTATGGGTTGACTTTCAACGTGAACAAAATTTGTCGGCGTTGCACAGGGGGTCCTAAATAAGTAGGAGAAATTAAAAACATCATATCTTCATTTTTTTTAAATGGAATGTATAGTATTTTAATATTTTAAACTATTCGTGACCCAAAACCCTATCTTTCGTTATAAATATGTCCTATACCTATTTGTCATAGTTTCCGAGATTTTGACATTTTTGTATTTATTATTTGGTTTTCAGTGGCAATCGCCTTAGAATTTGCTTTATTATCGAATTTTCTAATTATAATACACAAGTGACGCAAAATTAAAAATTCAGCTCATAATATTGTGCTAAGAATCGCGACCTAAAGACTATAGACTAGAACAGATATTTTACCAACTATTCTTAAATATTTACTATTTTGTCTATTATAAAGGCGTAGGTAGTGTCAACATTTAGTTAGAACTTAATGTACGAAGATGCCTTAGACAATCCTAAAGTAAAAACAAATGAAAACGGGGAAAATGTTGTCATGGCGAAATGTCAAACTCTTGTATTTGTGTAGTAACGGTGTTCAAATTGATTCAAAATGAATTTTTCTAGAGAAGAATTGATTGACATGATTTATGTTTTGGGCGCAAGTGATCAAAATTGTTCTTTAGCAAGTAGAGTTTATGCGCAACGGTTTAGCAATGCCAAACGTCATACTCATGAGGTATCATTTGCCAGACTGAAAGAACGATTTGAAAGAACTGGATGTGTCGATTACGAGCAAAAATTGGAAAGGCAAAAAAGAGCCGCAAATGAAGAAACTGAATACCTTGCTATGCAAACTTTAATTGAAAATCCTCATATTTCATGTAGGCAGTTAGAAAAGGAGAGGGGTGTTGCTAAATCTACGGCAAATAGAATAATTAGAAAACATAAATTTCACCCATACCATATTCAACTGGTACAAGAGCTCGATCAAGACGATTTCAATTGAAGACTTGAATTTTGTACTTGGGCATTAGCAAAAAATAGAGAAGAACATGATTTTTTCAATAACATTTTATTTACTGACGAAGCGACATTTCATAAAAATTATAGTTCTAAAAAGCCCAGATTCATTATCCCCTTGGATCACCGGCATAGATGGTCTCTTAATGTATGGGCTGGTATAATCGGTAACCGTATCATTGGACCTTATTTTTTCGAAAATAGAGTTAATGGAGACACTTTCCTAAATTTACTGCAAAACAGTTTGCAGGAGTGGACTGATGAATTACCTTTGAATCTAGTGAGGCGGATGTGGTTCCAACTAGATAGCGCTCCGGCACATTTTAGCAGGCAGGTGAGGCAATTTTTAGACGCGAATTATGAAAATAAATGGATTGGTAGGGGAGGTCCAATATCATGGCCGGCAAGGTCTCCGGACCTCACAAAACTAGATTTTTTCTTGTGGGGTTTTGTTAAAGAGCAAGTTTACCAAACGCCACCCACTATCATACAGAATATGAAAATGAGAATTAGAAATGCATGTACAAATATCAATGCCGCGATGCTGAATAGAGTTAACAATTCCTTTGTGAATCGGCTACAAGTGTGCGTTGAAAGAAATGGTGGTCACATTGAACATTTAATCAAGTGATTGTAGGACTTCTTTTTCTGTTGTGTCTCTTTAATTAAAGTATTTATTTGCCTTTTTACATAAAGAAAAATAGTAGAGTGAATTTTTAATTTTGCATTTTTTACTGTGTATTAATGTACATGGTGATTCACCGAGATTTGCCACCCCCTTAATTCGTTTATTTTTAATAACAGAGAAAAAGTTGAATTACAATAGTGTCCCTCGGATATAAACTTTGTTATTTTAAATGGAACACCCTGTATATTATTACATTTTTGGATTTCTCGGAAAATTCTATAAATTCGATAATAAAGCAAATTCTAAGGCGATTGCCATTAAAAACCAAATAATAAATACAAAAATGTCAAAATCTCGAAAACTATGACAAATAGGTATAGGACATATTTATAACAAAAGATAGGGTTTTGGGTCACGAATAGTCCAAAATAATAAAATACTAAACATTCCATTTAAAAAAATGAAGATATGACGTTTTTAATTTTTTTTAATTTCTCCTACTTATCTAGAACCCCCTGTACAACGCCGACAAATTTTGTTCACGTTGAAAATCAACCCATACTTTTGTTAATATTCCTGCCAAAAATCATAATCCTATATCAAAAAGCCAACGGCCCACGTCGTTTGAAAAAAGGCACTGCAATTCATAATTTTTTACAAAATGGCGGATATTAGAAAAACTATCAGATTTAGACATAGGACATGTTATACAAAAAATGTGTAGAATCACGAGCAGAATCTAAATATGTAAAAATATACAGGGTGTCCCATAAGAAAAAACACAACTATGCTTCGCTACAGATTTTTGAGACACCCTGTATAAATATATATATATATATATATATATATATATATATATATATATATATATATATATATATATATATATATATATATATATATATATATATATATATATATATATACAGTGTTTAAATTTTCTTGGGTATAGATTTATGTTTTATAATGAAACTTGCTATTTCCTTAGGCTTTTTCAAAAGGTTTTATTTATTATTTAAGTTTTTTTCTATTTTGAATTACATGTTAAACCTAAAATAATTTTAAAATTTTACCAATTGCTAACATTGATATAAAACATACATACATTTAAAATATAGTAGATCTTAGAATAAAAAAGCACAATTCTATAGGTAAACATTGAAAACAAAAAAAAATATCTTTTTATACATATAACAGAGGAAACTTTTATACCTAAAAATTATCATTTCTTAGTACATTTAAAAAGGTAGTATTAATTTAATTTATATCTATTTATCAAAATTAAAATGTTCCTTGTTAAAATATATGTTTGCCGCTACATATTCAGTGGAAATTTCCATGGTCTTACATTAATCAAAATTTTGTTGACCATTTCAGCTCATAATTACTAAGTAAACACGACCCTAAAGTTGTATAATTAATAACCCACCCCCGACAAAAACAAATTCAGAGCTATACCCGTAATTATCCTTAGATTAATCTTTTGGCCTCGGGTCAGCGAAAGGTGTAGGAGTGAATTATTAATTACCTAGTAGACGATGTCCTATGACATTTCTCGGATAGAACATTTGTAACTCCAAAATAAAAGAAAATTTATCGAGAAATTATTGTAGAGTGTTACATCTAGCAGAGAAAAATGACCTGTTTATTTCTGTAACCATTTTTTTATTTCCCTCGTTTCTTCTGCACGTTGTTACTAAATAACTAGTAACGTATATAGGATGCCCCATTTTGGTTGCAACCTTAGAATATAACAGAAAAGAGTACGCTATTATGATTATTTTAGGAGGCAAGATAATTTGACAATATAAACGCTTTGGACCCTAGGTTGCAAAATCTGCGTTTTATTAGTGTAACCTACTAAGAAAACTATAATCATAAAATCTAATTCACGTGGATAAATACAATTAATATTGTAGAAAAAGATGTCATAATTATTTATTTCGTATATAGTATGCGTGCTTCAAGAAAAAAAACGAGAATCGAATTTCAGCAATTAAGGATTTGTTAGTAAAGATCCATAACAAAGAATTCTTAAGACCAAATATGGCAACGCCGCCACACTGGTCGATTTTGCCAAAAACATGGCATAAACGAATCTAAAGTATTTTGTTTGTTTTTATTGAGTAAAATATGTCCGCTTTGGTGAAATTAGACGTCAAAACTATTTTCTTGCTATATTTTTATTATACAGGGTGCTAAAATTAAAATAATTGCTTTTATAGTAGATCAGAAAGTCTTTTATCTATAGGGTGTCTGTAAAATCTAGAAATGTATAACTGGTGCTAAGATATGATGATCTAAACTAACTTAATCTCAGTACTAATGTTGACAGTGTCCGTGATACAGGGTAATCAATTTTTTTTATCTTTAGTTTTTTGATATACCTCGTACATTTCTAGAGATAACTAGGCAGGATAGTGAGTCCAATGTCTGCAATACCCCCATAATAAATTTTAGAAAAATCTACATAGTGTTATTTTTTTCTGGACAATGTTAAATACCACTGAATGCTTCAATTTTATTATATTCCCTCGACGTTGCATCACATAAAAACATTTTTCGGTGGAATTGTTTTCCGTTGTAGCATTCCCAAACTTACCGTCTCTCCATTGTAAAAAATAGTTTATACTTTACTTGGACAACAATACCACCCAGGATATAATTAAGGGGAATAAGGTTTTTGATCTGAAAATCCATGTGTTTTTTTTTTCTAGCTCCTTGAACTCTTCAGTCTCTTTAGCGAATTGAACCTTAATAGGACGACAGAACCGCGTTAAGGAAGGCCTGCAATTTAGCCAGATTATGATATCAGGTTTGTTATTTTGCTCTAAACTGAGTCTGATTGCTACTAGAGAAGTAAAAAAACTTCTGGAATCTGAATTACTAATATTAAAAATTTGTTTGTATTCTGAGAACCATCGAAACCCTATTTACAAATTAAAGTTGAATCGTTCAAGTTTTCATTGAGATTTCGATATTGCAGCAGGGCATCTCCCTGTGTATGAAGTAGAAGTTCAGCCTGAGATTCACTCACAACGATTCCAGCAGGGTAACTTTTTTTTTCTCTAAGACCTGGCCATATGAAGGATATATGGAGCAATTAAGGTCTATAGCCTGTATTCATGTGAATTTATACTGGAATTTTGGTAGCTTCGGTTCACCCATCAATCTCCAGTAAGTTGAGAATACAAGCATTGTTTTTTTTTATTTAAAGCATTGAAAAAATCGTCTGCGCTTTTTCCGACTCTTGATTTATTGTTTTTAATAATTTGGCCGCATTTATATTATTTTCGCTCCTATACTATCCGGTTTCAAGCCATACACTGGATTGTTCAAAAATTCATTATTTTCTTCTGTTTGTAGAATTCCATTTATTCTTAAATTTGTAATAAAAGTTATTTACAGTTTTTTTAGCCTCAGTGGTCAAGTCAGTACCAAAATTCTACCCTTTAGTCTTAGAAATTTTGTATTTAGATTTTTTTCCGGGAAACTTATAATAATTTCACTTAATTGTCGGAAGCTTAATGTTAAAACTCCATGTTCGCCTGTGAAAGAAATAAAAAAAAACAATAGATAGCAAATTATTTTTGGTGAAATTAAGCAGATCCTGAACAAAAAGGCATTAGCCGTATTTATTGGGTAAACGCGCGATAATAAATATTACCTATAAAAAAGTTCTTCAGTAACAAATAGATATTATTTTAATATTAAAAAGATGTTTTTAAACATATTTTCATATCGCTTTATTATCGAGAACATGCAAAAATGGAAAAGTAAAAAAAAAAACATGTATAATTGGTTAATAATTCTATGTTTTAAATAAATTTTAACAGGCAAAATTTACAAGAAAATCTACAATTAGACTATCCTTTTGCTGTTGCATCCCCTAGCGGCTATTTTATAAACTAAAAAATATGTCTCAACGTTTTTATGTGGCTGAAATAAGTTTATCCATTTTTATCTAAAATTAACGACCAATACTTTCGGAGATATGACTGGTGGTCCACCCTAATTTAACTACTCTATATTTTCTTTCGGCATTTTCCGGCAACGTTTGTTAGCAGAAAATATAAGAAGAAGGTATGCGTAATTTAAAAAAATATATGTGATAGGTGAAATGTGGTAAAACCACAAACAAAACGACTTTTCAATTTTGAAATAAAAAAAAATATACCAAAAAATACACTGTTATTTATAACTCATTCAAAGTTTAAATATAACGTTATGACATACAATATCTCTAAACAACATACCTTGCTCGTTGTTTTCAATGACAAATCAGCCTTACCTATTAATTATAAAGAGTTTATTTTATTCACTAAGAAATCAATTTTGTAACGAAATAAAAGGTATGAAAATCACCTCCAAATTGTTTGACTTTGACCTTTCTTAAAACAAATCATGCACTTTCTATAACGTCAGTTTCAAAGGCACCTAGATATTTCATATATTAGAATCCCTACAAGTTCGGTTTAAAATAAAATATATTAAAAAAAATATTTTTTATTTCTGCCATGTTTTCTGGCAAAATCGGCCAGTGTGCGCCGTCCAAAAAGTGGTATGGATATGTAAACGCAAACGTAAAAGTATAAAGCATATGCTTAAGAAGGCTATAAGTTTCTGGACATCTAGCAACGACATATCGTTTTTAGTGCATTTATTTTTTGTGATTAATATCGTTTATAAATGCCAGGGTTGTGAAAAACTGGCTTACAATTTTTCTAACACTACTTTTGTATCGGTACAACAAGTAACAAACAACGAGCCAGTGGCGTTTGGCTAAATCAATAAGGTTGATTTGGAAACCTAAAATATTTTTAATAGTTTCCATTTTATTCTATTTACAGATAAAACTAAAATACAGCAAACATAATAGTCATATAATAATAATAATAATAATACTTTGTGTAATACGTCAAGACCTATCACACAAAGTATACGGCTAATCAAACCTACATCTCCTGATCACAAGCTTACAGAAATTCTTGACACTCAGAAGCAAAAATTATCCGTGTATGCCGCAAGACTCCGAAGATACAAAGAGTCAAATGAAAGAAAGGACGCTAACAACCTGTTTCGAAAAAGCGAAAAACAGTTCTACCAAAAAACCATGAGCAATGAGGAAGCACGAGTAATAGAATCACCGGCCAAACAAGAAATCACAGAATACTGGAAAAACATGGATTGAAGCAGAAGAAGACAGGCACTAGTGCTTCCAGGAACAAGAGGACAATAACAACACAAAAAATTGCTGAAACAATCAAATACACGCATAATTGGACATGTCCTGGAATAGATACCATTTATAACTTCTGGTATAAAGAGTTTACCTCCACAATGAAGCTCTCACTCGCCAAATTAATGAAATTATTTTAAAACCTAACACACTCCCCAGTTTTCTCAACCAAGGAATAACATACCTTAAGCGCAAAAACTCAGACACTAAAAACCTGTCAAATTACCGACCTATTCCAACCCTATATAGGAACACCACAGCCACAATTACCAGTATAATAGAACAACATCTAGCATACAAAAACATTGTAATGGAAGAGCAAAAAGGGTGCAGGAAAAACAGCAGCTAATTATAGACAGCGTCATCATGGAACAAATCAGGAAAAATTATAGAAATCTTCATACTGGTTACATAGATTATAAAAAACTTTGATTCGATACCCCACAGTTGGCTAACCAAAGTGCTAGAATTATACAAAGTCAATAAAAACATCAGACAATTTCTTACGCAAATCATGAGTAGATGAAAAACTAAAATCAACCTGAGAAGGTTGATTTTAGTTTTCAATCACGACTAGAAAAGATGAACACCTGGTCTGAAAAAACACTCCACGGAAACACAGATACCACATAAAGCAAGACCACCCACATAAAAAGCTTTCATATACGTAAAGGGCTGCTATTCCCCGAAACAGAAGACGTCCTGCTTGCCATCCAGGACAAAGTCATAGCAATCAGAAACTACCAAAAGCACATCATCATTAAAGATGATAGGTGCAGGAGATGTCACTAGCAGAGAGAAACGAACGATCACATAACGAGTAGATGTAGAATAATAGCCGGAACTGAATACACCGGGGGACACAACTCAGCAGCGAAGGTCGTTCATCAAGCATTAGCCACAACATACAAACTAACTGAGAACACAGACCCTTATTACCATTATACACCAACATCCATACTTGAAAACGAAGACTACAAGCTCTACTGGGACATCGACATCCGCACAGATAAAACAATCCCCGCAGACAGACCCGATATCACCTTTCAACCCAAAAAGGAGAAAATCACTTATTTAATTGACATGGCTATCCCCAACGAGGAGAACATCCAAGCGAAATACAGTGAGAAGATCGCCAAATACACCGACTTCAACAACGTTTATACCGCATTTGGCTCAATTAGGACTTAACACAGACATTCACAGGAACATCCAAAAATCGGTCATTTTGAAAGCATGTAGCATCGTTAGATCATTTCTTAATACACAATAGTTGTTTTTTTTCCTTTTCCTTTTTTTTTGTACTGACTTGGTATAATCCCGTTAGTATAAAATACAACCAGAGGAACACCGTGAGGCAAAAACAAATTATAATAATGAGTCTACGAGATGAGGCGAAGCGTTGAATATAAAGGCTAATTGGGGTAATTTTTGTGTTTAAGTTATCAACTTTCTTATTTTAAATGGGACACCCTGTATACTAATACAGATTTAAATATTGCTGTTTATGACACTTTCAACCATATATAATTTGATTGGTCTGCGATGCAACGTTTCGAATTTATGGACATTTATCTTCACTATTTGGTACATTTTTAGACCGGTGTATGCAGGGTATTCTGGTTCGATTTGAAACTCTACGTAAGGTAAAAAAGCATTTTCAAATGCGATAAAAACAACAAAGAAGGGGAACTGTTTTGTACTTTTTAGCATACTTTTTTTATGCATCTCAAATTTTGCACACAAATCAAGTATTTATGTAAGCAAAATTTGGCATAATGGCGGCTTAATGACATTTAAAAATTCAGCCTGAAAAAACTACTTAATGAACTGATTGAGATGAACTATTAAAACTATGATACTAATTCAAAACGGCGGAACAAAATAGCGACCAAGTAAAATGTGTGTAATTTGAAAAAATCAACCTCTTAGAATTTACATATCTTGTTGTTTTGTCGTCCCTAGATACCAAAAAATATGTTTTATCAATTCCGGTACGAATCCAAGATGGCGGAACAAAATGGCGGCCAAACGAAAAGTTTGTAATCTTGAAAAACTCACCCTCTCAGGTTTTACATTTCTTCACGTTTTAGCGTCTCCAGATGCCAAAATAATAATAATAATAAACGTTTCGCGTTTCCTAATTGCGTGCTGATGTTAAAGGAGGTGTTTTTATGTCCTAAAAGTCTTAACTTTTGAGATACAGGATGGTAAAGTTTAAAAAGGAAATATTTTTTTTCATCTTAATTCTGATGCTACATAGCATACGGATTTACCCAGGTCAATTACATATGCACGCCACTGGTAGAAATTTCAAAAATTGATTGTTAATAAATAATGCTCTTTTATGCATAAAAAACGTGTATCAAATTTCACACAGTTATTTATCTATAATAGCATCAGAATTAGGATTTTAAAAAAAAATGCTTTTTTAAAACCCTGTATCTCCAAAGTTAAGACTTTTAGGTTCATATTAAACTTTTTTCTTAAAAAATACCCCCTTTTAACATTAGCACGCAATTAGGAAACGCCTCCTGCGCAAAGTAATATGACAGACGGAGACAAACGGTCACTTTTGGCATACCCGAATAGCCTAAAGTCGAACTGCATAAGTTAAAATTTTGATAAATCTTGTTCACTGGAATCAGTGCTGGCTCCCCTACTATAACTACATTGACGTGTTAATTTTGGAAAAATATGAGTTCTGTAGTTTTTCAAATATTAATGGCAAAATTAGATATTTTTTTGACACTGACATTAATTGTTTTGAAGCAGTTTATCGACAGCTACTTTATGAACAATTTTACAAAATATATGAAAAACAACTAAGCCATTTTTGAGATTGACGGCTGTGATTTTAATGGTTCGATTCCTTCTAAATCGTTGTCTTCCTCTGAAAATGATGAGGTTTCGTCGTCAATACTTGAAGATCCCAGTGTGATAACTAAATTATCAATAACCGTTTCAATTTTGCCATCTACTTCCCAGTATTTATCTTCAATAGAACGAACATGTTTAACATACGATTTCCAATTTTCAGCCGATATTTAGTCAATCGCTTCTAATGTTATTTTATTTAAATCTTTAATTAAAAGTTCACCGGTGTTGCACTCTCGAATATATTTTTTTACTCCTGCCCATGCAAGTTCAACAGGGTTGAGGTGGCACATGTATGGAGATAGCCTTAAAGGTGTATGACTGAGGTTACGTAAAAGACCGTCAATTTTATACTTTTTTTCTCTGGGCTTGTTGGCTGATATTATTTCATATAATTGATATTTTCTCAATGTTGGATCAAATACAAGATACAATTTAGTTGGCACTTTATCTTCTACGTGAGAATGATAAGACGCATTATCCATTACCACGACTGATTTGGGAGGAATGTGAGGTAGAAGCTTCTCGAGCAACCACTTTTCAAAATTATCTCTATTCATCTGTCCATGATAGTCCCCAGTTGTTAGTCCCGAGCGAAAAACTAAAGCAGCACCTGGAACAAATCCGGCTTCTGAACCAGCATGAACTATAATAATTAAAGCGACTACTAGAGCGGATTCCCTGAACAACACCTGTAACACTTTCACTTTGCCAGCATTTGTTCACTGTCATATCATTATCTACCCAGGTTTCGTCTAGATACACAATATTGCGTCCTTCTTGCCTATATTGCCTTACAGTTGATAGATATTTCACCCGCCAGTGAAAAATATTTGGTCTCTCAATGAGCAATTTTCGTTTATTTTGGCACTTGCGCCAAACAAAACCATTTGATCGTAAAAGCCGATTTAAGGTTTTATACCCGTACGGAAAATCTATTTTGTTCTTTACAGCACGAAGTAGGGGTTTGCAGGTCGGAACCTTGTTCAAGTTTATATAAAAATCCTATATTGTTCGTCGAATTATTTGAAAATCACCATCGCCAATTTTATCTTTGTATGATAATCGGGGCCTTTTTTCACCAGGAGATTTTAAAGGTGAAGTAGAACATGGGCGATCATTATGTTCTCTTCGAATTTTTCTTACACTACTTTCTGAAACACCAGAGTAAAATGCAGCGCGTTCTGTTCGATTTTGAATTGGAATAGTCAAACTATTATTTTCAGCTTCTAAAAAAACTAACTCTTGCAATTATCGCCCAATTGCACTACTACCAGTGCTATCAAAAATCATCGAAAGGCTACTGAAGAACCGTCTTATGCCATTTCTCCTGAAACATCAGATAATATCCCCGGAGCAGTTCGGATTTCTACCCAACAAGTGCACCAGTGACGCCATGTTCACGTTGCTTAGAGGCGTCTACTCATCTCTCAATAACAACCACCCAACTGCCTCAGTTTTTTGTGACTATGCGAAAGCCTTTGATTGTGTTAGTCATGAAATTCTGATAAACAAACTACATTTTTATGGAATTCGTGGTACTTCTTTAAATTGGTTCAAATCTTATCTTGGAAAAAGGCAACAACTTGTAAGGGCTAATGGTTCCGATTCTGATTGTAAGTTGATTACAAGTGGAGTTCCTCAAGGTTCAGTCTTGGGACCTATTCTTTTTTTGTTATACATTAATGATATCACGAACCTTAAAATTAATGGAAGAATCTCCCTTTTTGCTGATGACACAAGCATAACATGGAGTGATTTTGATACAACGTCTTTACACTCTAGTATCTCCAAAGACTTGGTTATAATTAAGGCTTGGTCCGATTCCAATATGCTTTGTTTTAACGTCGATAAAACGGTGGCGTTATCTTATAAGGGAACTTTACAACCACTTCAGGTACATAACAGCAATATTGAATACGTAGAGTCGGTTAAATTCCTGGGTTTAAATATAAATAGCAACCTAAAATGGTCTAATCATATTGACACCTTAACTAAAAAACTTTCTACCGCCTGCTTCGCCATTCGATCAGTTTCAAAAGAACTAGACGTTCCTTCTGCCAGACTTACTTATTTCTCTTTATTTGAATCCCACCTCCGCTATGGCCTTCCCTTTTGGGGCTGCTGTACCACCGAGCAATTTCGTAGTATTTTTATGCTTCAAAAGAGAGCCATTCGTTATTTGTTTGGTCTAAATAATAGAGCTCACTGCCAATACTATTTCAAAAAACATGAAATATTAACACTTCCTGCGTTATTTATTTTGGAAACGGTATGTTTGCTGAGAAAACATATAAACACCCTCCCAGAAAGGCCACAACATGTATACCCTACCAGAAACTCTAGGCATGATATTTATCTTCCCATTCCTTCCACAGAATTAATAAAAAAATCAATTATTTACAACGCCATAAAACTTTACAACAATCTGCCAGTACATTTAAAATCTATCCCTATGCTTGCACAATTTCGAAAAAACACCAAAGCATACCTCATTGAGAGACCATTTTACAGCGTTAATGATTTTTTTTTCAGTGAGTAAGTCTCTTTAAATTGTCACTAAACTCGCTTGTTTACTTAAATCTTTTGTGAGTCATGTCCTAACTCATAGCATAGAATTTTGTAAATCATTATATAGGGAAAAGAACTGTCGAACATTCACTTAAAACTTAATTATTTTTGTTAGGTATTGGATTAAAAACAATTTAATTCTTTTTGTATACTACATTCTACACTAGTTCAATATACCTTCTGTTTAACATCACAATTATTTGTATAACTATAATAACATAGAGTTTAAGGTCGCATAGTTGCAATTTTGATTTCAATGTCATCGAAATTATTCACCTCGTACATGTGTGTTTGTTTACTTTTATAAGGTTATCATGATTCATTTACTGTTTGCAATGTTATGTTATATTCTAACGTGTGTTTTACGATTTGGTAAATTGATAATTTACATTTTTTAAAAAAAGCACTGACCTGTCGAAATTATTTTCGATTAATGTTTTGATATGTCTTATTTTTAGGTATATTTTGCTTTGTCCATAAAATTGTAGAATTTTTCTGCGGCAATAAAGCATACTTTTGTTTGTTTGTTTGTTTGTTCTCTAGTACAGGTCTCTATAACGCTCGCAATAACTACACGCTTCGAATTGTTTTTCCTCTTTTGCTCGCCATCGTTACTTCGAAACAATAATTCAAATTCAACGCAACGTATTTATATAGAAATGAAAACAAATGATCGAAATGTATAGGCGCCACTGGAAATAGCTAGAACCTTCTAGCGGCAAGTGCATGGAGACTCTAGGCACATCCCAATTACAAGTAGACCACTGCGAAATTTACTAAATCCTCGATTAATTTTCCGCACCGCTTAGCTGGCGCACTTTATAGGTGAAGCGGCAAACTATTACAACAAATAAAATAACATAAAATTTATTTGCCTACAAACATTTTACTTTTCCGCTTGCTTAAGACTATGAACTTTTATTTTAAGGACCGCTCGGTTTTATTTCGTGTCCCGCACTATACAATGTAATATATAAAAAGGAATGTAGTGTATAAAAAAGCCTGGCGTAGTATAGCTTTAATAGCTACTCAACTCAACCCGGCAGGGAGAAATTAATTATTAATTTACATATTTCCTTGGCGAGAATGAAACAGTAAGCACTAAGCAAAACAAAAAAAACTAACAGTTAATAGGATAGTTTATGATTTGCCACAATACTCAAGTAAAAAAATGAATAGCTTCAATGAAAATACCTGACTGAACAGAAAAGAATTATTTTTGCTTTGTAACTAATAATAATATATTTGAGTGTGAATTTAAAAAATATCAATTAATGCAGAATCAGTTTTTTTTTTCTGCAAATTCATTAGATGCATTTTATATTTGGATTTAAACAAATCAAACTTTAAATCTAAAAATTCAAATGATAATAAATTATAGAATTGTACAGCATTATATGAAAGTCCACGCCGAAAAATGGCGCTCTGGTGATTGGGCATAGTCAAGCCATGTCTCATTCTAACGTTAACATTATGAATAGCACTATGAAATAGCAGCAGCTGTAGAACTGAAGAAGGAGAAGCAGGATCATTGATAATTTTAATTAAAATAGTACAAAAGTAAAGATTTCGTCGAGCATCCATTCATAACCAGTTAATTTCCTTAAATAGATGTGATATATGTTCATATTTTCTTACACTATACACAAATCGCCCGCAGGCATTTTGGACTTTTTGTATTCGAGATTTACTCTCTCGATCCAAACAAAATCCATAGATAAAGTCACAGCAATTTAAATTAGACAAAACAAGGGATTTACATAAATGTCTTCTTAAATTCCTATTTAATATAAGTCTGTTATTATATAACATTTTTAACGACAGGCAACTTTTCTGAAAAACATTTTAAGGTGGTACTTGAATCTATGTCTAGTATCCAACAGTAAACCCAAATTTTTCGCACAATCAACAAAATTTAGTTTTGAGTCATTTATTGATATATTAATTGTGTTTTTTCAGAAAATCAACTTTATTCTTATTTCTAAAAATTAAAAGACACGATTTAGATGGATTTAAATGCAAGTTGTTGCTCTGTGAGAGTTCACTTAAAATTTTTAGGTCATGATTTATATTGGTCTCAATTTCTAAGTAATTGTTATAATAAAAACTACAAATAAGCAACTCATGATTAATAGTGTCGAAAGCTGTTGAAAAATCGAGCAGTACCAACAAAATATTCATTTGCTTATCACAAGCCCGAACAATTTCATAATTACGTTAGTAAAAGCTACTGTAGTGCCAGATTTCTTTCTAAATTCGAACTGGGTGTTGTTTTATCACTTCCGTCGATCCGTCTGTCTATTACTTCGCGGCCTAGCTTAAAAACTACTCGTCAGATTGACTTGAACAAGATGGCAGCCTACTGAAGCGATAAAAAATCATTACTAAAAAAACTAATTATTCGGTTTATCTTTAATTTTGCACAAAAATCAAGTATTATGTAGGAATCAACTGGAAAAATCTTGTTACGAATCCAAGATGGCGGAACAAAATGGCGGCCAAACAAAAACTCACTATCTCAGGTTTTATATATATCTCCACGTTTTAGCGACTCTAGATGCCAAAAAAATATGTTTTGTTATTTCCGTCAGTCCGTTTCTTGGTTTGTCTGGCTGTCTGTCAGTTTGTGGCATAACTTAAAAACTACTCATCAGATTGACTTCAAATGTTAGTCGAAAATTAAGGGTCATATGGAAATGACGTGAAATCATTTTGGTAAAAATCCAATATGCCGGAACAAGATGACGGCCTAGTGAACCGTTACAAATGATAACTAAAAAACTAATTATCCAACCTGAAATTTTCCTCAAAAATCAAGTGATTTATAAGAATGAACGGGTAATACTTTAGTATACATAAGATGGCAAAACAAAATGGCGGCGTAATAAAATATTTAAGAAATCAACGTAAAAAGCCTTCTTATTCAATTGACCATACATTTTACAGAAAAATTAAATATGATAAAATGGCAAACTGGTATGAATTCAACATAACCTAATAAATATTTTTCACTGGCGGGTGAAGTATCTATCAACTGTAAGGCAATATAGGCAAGAAGGACGCAATATTGTGTATCTAGACGAAACCTGGGTAGATAATGATATGACAGTGAACAAATGCTGGCAAAGTGAAAGTGTTACAGGTGTTGTTCAGGGAATCCGCTCTAGTAGTCGCTTTATTATAGTTCATGCTGGTTCAGAAGCCGGATTTGTTCCAGTTGCTGCTTTAGTTTTTCGCTCGGGACTAACAACTGGAAACTATCATGGACAGATGACGTCAACCCTATTGAACTTGGAGGAGTAAAAAAATATATTTGAGAGCGCAAGACCGGTGAACTTTCAATTAAAGATTTAAATAAAATAACATTAGAAGCGATTGACTCAATATCGGCTGAAAATTGGAAATCGTATGTTAAACATGTTCGTTCTATTGAAGATAAATACTGGGAAGTAGATGGCAAAATAGAAACGATTATTGATGATTTAGTTATCACACTGGGATCTTCAAGTAGTGACGACGAAACCTCATCATTTTCAGAGGAAGACAACGATTTAGAAGGAATCGAACCATTAGAATCACAGCCGTCAACTTCAAAAATGGCTTAGTTTTTTTCATATATTTTGTAAAATTGTTCATAAAGTAGCTGTCAATAAACTGCTTCAAAATAATTAATTTTCTGTTCAATACCGGGTGTCAAAAAATATCTAATATTGCAATTAATATTTGAAAAACTACAGAACTCATATTTTTCCAAAATTAACACATCAAGACAGACGGCCACTTTTGGCATACCCAAGTAGCCCAAAGTCGAACTGCATAAAATAAAATTTTGATAAATCTCGTTCACTGGATCTGATGCTGGCTGCCCTTATAAAATCTGGACTTGTAAATCATATATCACTATACTGGGTGGTCCAATAATAGTGGACGTAGGCAGTAGCCCAGAAACCGTTAATGACAGAACTCAAGAAAAAATATATTTATAGATAAATCGATCAAGAAAAGTCAAAATTAAATCATCTTAAAATTCGAAAGTTCGCTGTTTTTGCAACACAAAAGAGATATAGAAGTGTGGTACATGAAAGAAAACAGACAAATGTAGATAAAGGTTCATTAAGCATAGTTACATTTTTTTAATTATCTGAAGTGCGTATAGTCAACGAGAGTGCCATATTATTTAAAAAACGACGGGACACCACTGGTTTAAAGAGATTTCTTGGCCGACCTTCCTAAACCGATTGACTCCGCCCGGTTTTCTTTCGTGTCCCGCACTTTACGTTTACTTTATTTGCTTTGCTTGCCAATAGCTTTGCTCAGCTTCGGCTTGAGATGAGCAGCGGGACGATGTAGGACGTAGTAGGTATTTGTTCGTAGTAAATGAGTAACAATTATCGTGGTTAATAACGTACTGATTTATTCTAAGATTTACATTCCATTTATACAACTATCAATTGAACAATGCGTGCGATCTCAATGATGCAAAATAGTAAAATTTAATAACATTATATTATGTATAGTCATCAGAACGTGCAAGGTTCAACTGACGTGACTGTAAGAAGGTCAGTGTAGACACTGTACATACCATCTAAGTAAATATTAAATATGCATAGAATTGTCTTATTAAATTATAGAAATTTTATGTGTAATTGTGAGAATTATACATTCTGCGGCCTGTCTCCGATGGATGAAGTGAGAGATCTTAACTCAAATTCCTCGTTTTGAGTGGTCCTGTGATCTGGTTTCCTGTTGCGTTTCTTCTGTTGATGCTGTGCTACAATGATTTTGGCTGTATACCATCCTGCAATTATAAGAATGGCTATGATAATTGTAGTGATGCTGCTAATTGCTATGGAATGATGGTGAATGTTTCGCCAAAGAATGTTCTGTAGTTGCTCTTGTTGGTGTTCTTGATCGTTTATCAATTCATGAAGGCTGTCTGTCAGTTCGAACACTGGCTCGGTTGGTAAAATGTCTAGTTGTTTCTGGTGGATCGCATTGCCTAATAAGTTTGGGACCGCTTTGGAATAACTATTTAACACTGGAACGGTGGTGCTTCGTTTAGGCGTGAGTATGTTTTGTTTTGTTTAAATTATACACTCTTGAGATATTTGAATTATCCCTGTTGCGTTTATTGCAACATCTTCCCGCGCACCATTGCAGATTACAGATATTACCGTTGGAGAGCTGGATATGAACATCCAAGTATTGGCTGCGCACAGCTGTTTCCATAGTATGCCTTTTATGCTGCTTTTTTCAATGGCTCAATGTCTTGGAGCGGCTCGTTCATATATTTCATCTATAATACATGAAGGATTTGTTTCTATGTTTCTGACTGAACTTGGTGAACAGATAAACTGAGGTGGATCATTGGGGTATGGTTTAATGCATTGTTGTAAGTCGTTTTCATGAAGTTGGAAGTACAGTTGCGTGTCGTAGTCGACGGCTATGTAGTCATTAGTGACGTGGAGGTTCCAATACGATCCGTTTTCGATTTTCACCGGAACTGGCGTTGCTTTTAGAAGTCCAAACTTGGCAACATCTGCTATTGGAAAGTACCCATACACTTGGAGACTTGTCTTATTAGCTGTCTGCTTCGTGGATAACATTGTCGGTACAATCCTTAAGTTATTCGGAAATTTTTTATTTGTTTCTTTTATGATATTGTTGATATATGCCGGTGATACTAGTTCGTATATTGTGCCCCTATTGAAGCGGATGTTCAATAGTTTGTCATAGTATTCATTTATTTCGCTGATGAAGTTTTGTGCTACTTGGTAGGCGCTTAGCAGTTGAATATTTAGGGCATTGGTGTCTATTTGCTTGTACCAAGTCTGCATGTTGTTGATTGCTTCTAGTCCTTGGTTTTCTTGAAAATGTTTAAGTCTATTGGTGATCCTCGATTCTGTCTCATTGAACTCCGTGAGCGCGGACACCATAAATTTAGTTTGGTGATTGGACACTCGAATCAATTGCTCTTGATTTTTGTTGAGCGAGTCGATATCTTGATACACTTCATCGTTGACTCCAAATACAGTTGTTAAAAATTTTCCAAGATAGCCTCTTTTCCGTCTTGTATGATGGACGTCGTTAAGATTCATCAGCATCCACTGGGTATGATTTTTTAACTCTTCCAAATGATGGGTTAGGGCTTCACATTTGGCGTCATTTGTAAGCTTTTTTGATTTATCACATAGGTCTCTAAATTGAGAAGCTACGTTGATTACTGCCTTCACATCATTTTCACTCCTGTTTCTGGAATGTGCTATTTCTATTCTAAAGACTCCTTTGTCAATTTGAGTTGTCCCTAGATGTTCTATGTAAAGGCCATGTTGGGGTTGGTGAATTTTGTAAGAGTTTTCTGCTGTCGTTGCAGAAATTAGCAAGAATAGAATTGTCAAAACATAAAGAAGTGCTGATTTTGAAGTTGTATGCTTCAGTCTTTTCTCTTTTGTGGTTCTTTCTTCTTTCTGTGCAACATGACTATTGATTTCTATTGTGGGCTGGGTAGCGGCTTGTGTATCTTGGTCTGTAGGCAAAGGAATTAACTTGTGAATTGGTCTCTTTTGAGTGACACCTCCTGGCCTTTTTATTGTTACCACTCGAACTGCTCCATCTTGACCTGGATGAATTTCCATTATTCTCGCCAAAGGCCATTTGTTCGGATTTATATTTTCTTCTTTAATTAGAACCATTGTGCCCACTGGCAAATTTTCAATAGGCTTGTTCCACTTATATCGTTGTTGAAGTCTGGAAAGATACTCAGTAGTCCAGGCTTCCCAGAAGTCTTTCTTCATTTTTTGAACGAGTCTCCACCTTTGCGACAGATTACAGTTCGGGAAGGATTTAAATTCGGGGGAGCTAATAATTCTCTCCCTATTAAGAAATGTCCAGGGGTCAATGTATTGGTGTCATCAATATCTTCCGTTAGGGGGCAAAGCGGTCTCAAATTTAAACACGTTTCAATTTGGTGCACCAAGGTTGTCATTTCTTCATAGGTCAAAGTGCATGCTCCAATGACTCGCTTTAGATGATGTTTCATGGATTTGACACCTGCTTCCCAGATTCCTCCAAAATGTGGGGCTGCGGGTGGGATGAAGTGCCATTGTGTTCCTGAGCTGATAATTGCATTTTGCAGGTGAGGCTCTTCGATAATTTCCTTCACTTCTTCTTCAAATTGTTTTGATGCTCCCAAAAATGTAGTGCCGTTGTCACTATACATATTTTCACAATGACCTCTTCTTGCAGTGAACCGTCTGAATGCAGCTAAAAATGCTTCGGTTGACATATCGCTGACCACTTCTAAATGAATCGCTTTGGTGGCAAGGCACACGAATACTGAAATGTAGCCCTTGTACGACTTATGTCCTCTCCCTTTGGTGGTTCTAATTTGAATTGGACCAGCATAGTCCACCCCTGAGTTTGTGAATGGTGGTGCTGGAGTTACTCTTGGTTTCGGGAGTTGTCCCATAAATTGTTCTGCGGTTGTGGCTTTATAACGAATGCAACTGATGCATTTTTTTAATTGGGTTCTAACGGCTCGTTTCCCGTTAATAATCCAAAATTTGCTCCTAATATATGCAAGAGTTGCTTGGTTTCCGCCATGGAGAGTTCTCTTGTGAGCTTCTAGTATAACTAGCTTGGAAAAATGGCTGTGGTACGGAAGAATCATTGGATGTTTCTTCTGGTAAGTTATTGGTGCGTTTTCTAGTCTCCCTCCGACTCTAATGAGATCTTCGCTGTCTAGGAATGGACTTAGATTCCGCAGTTTGCTGTTGTTTCCAACTGTCTTGGTAGTACGTAGTGATTTGTAGTCTTCACTAAATTCTTGTTTTTGAATCAATGCGACGACTTTTTTAAGGGTGACCTGTATTTCCTTAACAGAGAGAATAGGGCTTTCCTCTCTATTGGTAACTCGGTAGCAGTATGATAAAACTCGTAGCATTCTTGTAAGGTCAGAGAATTTTTCGCATATGTCACTTTTTACTACAATTTCAGCTTTGTAACAATTTGCTCTGATTTCCTCGTTTACTTCGGGGATTATCTTGGTCAGAGGAAGGTTATTGGATGAGTTGAGCCAGTGAGGACCTTTCCACCAGAACTCGGTAGCTTCCAGCTTATCAGGATCCAGACCCCTGGAGATAATATCTGCTGGATTTTCCTGAGACTTGACGTGATTCCAAGAAACTCCTGTTGCATTTCTGTGTATTTCACATACTCTATTGGCGACGAAGGTTTGCCACTTTGTAGGATCTCCTTTTATCCACCCTAGAGTCATCATGGAGTCAGTCCATGCGAATGTTTGGGTGTTGTCTAGTTGCAAGGCGGTTCTGGTTTTCTGTATTAACTTAGACAGAAGTACGGCAGCGCATAGTTCTAGCCGAGGTAGAGTTGTTCTATTCTTGGCTGGGGCAACTTTTGATTTTGCTTGTAGAAGTGTGACAGTATGTTCGTTTCCTTCTATTATTCGGCTGTAAATTACAGCACCATACGCCTTTTCTGACGCGTCACAAAACCCATGTAGTTCTGTTTTGGAGTTTCGGTAACGCATCCACCTAGGAATTCTAATTTTCTCTAGTTCCTTTACTTTACTTTGAAATTGCAACCATCTTGTAGATATTTCTTCGTCGACGGGCTGATCCCAGTTTAGGTTTCGTAACCATAGATCTTGGATAATGAGTTTGGCTTGAATGACAACTGGAGCTAGCCATCCCAACGGATCGAATAGTTTGGAAATTTCGGATAAAATGTTTCTTTTTGTTAGTTTTTTATTTGTGAGATTTCTACTTTGAACTTAAATATATCGTCTCCTGGGGACCACAAGACCCCTAAGGACTTTTTTTCTTCGTCTTGCGGCACCTCATGAGTTTTTTGATCTCTAAGTTCTTCCGGAATGGACTTTAGTAGTGCAGGAGAATTGCTTGACCATTTTCTTAAATTAAATTTTGCTGACCCAAGCATTTGCAACAGTTGTTTTTGAAGCTCTAGGGCTGTTTGAACGTTTGTTGCTCCTGATAAAATGTCATCAACATAGAAATCTTGCAATGTTGCTTCACTTGCTGCCGGAAAATTGTTTGCTTCTTTCTTTGCTAGCGTTTGAAGTGTTTTCATAGCTAGGTACGGAGCTGACGTGGTACCGTAGGTTACGGTGGTAAGTTCATGTTCAAACATTGGTTGATTAGGATGTTCTCTCCATAATATTCTCTGGAAAGGTTGGTCTTCTGGGTGTACTTTGATTTGGCGGTACATTTTCTCTATGTCTGCGCAGAAGACAATTTCATGTTTCCTCCAACGAATAATTATATCTGCGATATTTTGTTGTAACCTCGGACCGACGTGCGTGATCTGGTTGAGGCTAATATTTGTGGAAGTTTTACAGGATGCGTCAAAGACTGTTCTTAAGCGAGTGGTTGTACTTGCTTCTCTGATGACAGCTTGATGCGGAATGTAATATTTTCCTTGTTTGATTTCTTGTCGTCCAACTTTCCGCATATGGCCTAATTCTAGATATTCCTTCATAAAATCTATGTACTGGTCCCGTAGTTCGGGATCGTGTTGAAATTTTTTCTCAACGTTTACAAGTCTTGCTGCTGCTCGTGGCTTTGAGTGGCCTAGAGTCTCTGGCGATTGCTTGAACGGAATTCGAACTACAAATCTTCCTTCTTTGTCGTGTTGTGTGGTTTTTTCGTAAAATTCTTCGCACGCTTGTTCTTCCTGTGTTAATTGGTGACATGGCATTATTTCTTCAATCTCCCAGAATTATCAGCTGATTATCTTCTTCATATTGAGAAATCATACTAATTACTTCAATACTTTGAGGCTCAGATAATATAGAACCAGACACAATCCAACCCAGTTCCGTGTTTTGTTTCAGAAGACCCTCTTAAGTTTTCTGAAGGTCGTTCAGGATTATGGTTGCATATTCCTTGGCTCCTAAAATTCCATCTATTGGTCCAGGAGTCATAAAGGTAGTGTCTGCTAACTTCATTTTTCCAGTTGTCTATGTTATGTATTTGGAGTTTTTCTTTCGGCATGGAACGTGTTAACTTTGGGAGGACTATCATGTTAACTTCCATAGAAAATGTACTTTTGAATCTTGGTCTAATCTGGGCATTAGTGGACCATTTGGAAATTTTAGGGTCTCCCCCGCCAACACCAGATATTTCAGCTCTGATGTGGCGGCGTGGCAAATTTAGTTGTTGGGCGGCTTCTTCCGTAACAAACGAAGATTGTGAACCTTAATCGATCAGAAGTCGTAATGGCTGCGATGAACTTGAAGTGGAAACTTCAACAAGGGCTGTTGCGAGAAGAACGTTCTCTTCTTGTTTGCTAGTATGGTGTGTTGAAGTATTTCTATTGGTGTTAGGTTGATTATTTGACCTTCCTGCACCGGCGTTGTATTGGGAATTTCTTGGTGGATTATTAGAACTTCTTTGAAAACCTCTGGGTTGGTAGTCTGTTGACCGTTGTTGGTTTTGTTGATATCTTTCAAGGTGTAGAAGTATGATGCTGGCGACTGCATATATTGCACCTTGTTTGGCTGAAACACCTTTTGCCAACATCATGACTTAAGCAATTATAGCACATGTGTTTTTCTTGGACTTGTTGGTTTCTTTCTTCTGCTGAAAACGTTTTGAACTTTTGGCAGTGGTACGTCATGTGTTGTTTATCTTTGCAGAATAGACAACCAGCGTTACTGTGTTTTTTGTTATTGTCTGATGCGACGTTAACGGCAATGGTTTCTAATGACTGGAATCGTCTTTCTAAGAAGTTCATAAATTCTTCGAACTCTGGGATATCATGCGGCTTCTGAAGATTTTGTTCGTATAGACGGTTGGTTTCAGAATCCCATTTTCTGAGGATTATTCGAATTACCATTGGACCCCATGTATCGATTTCTACATCTTGGTTTTTCAACGCCTGTAGACATTCTCTTGTAGTGTCGTGTAGTTGTTTTAGTTTCAGTGCGTCTTCTTTTGTAACCGTTGGTACGTCTAATATCTTATCAATTAGTTGGAATGTTAGTAGCCTTTTGTTTTCATATCGCTTTTGCAATAACTCCCATGCTGTTTCGTAATTAGCTTCAGTTGACTCAAGGTGTTGAATCAATTTGCCTGCTTCTCCCCGTGTGTGGGTTTTCAGATAGTGCATCTTTTCGGCCTTGGTCAGTGCTTGGTTTTCATGAATTATTCTTTTGAATATATCGAAGAAATTAGACCAGTTTTCATATCCTCCATAAAAGATCGGGATAACGACTTTTGGAATTGCTAACTTTTGCTGTGGCTGGTTCACCACGATTTGTTGAGTTTGGGCCATGATATTTTTTTGAGCTTCTAAAGTTAGTTTTTTTAGAATTTCTTCGTACTGGCCAAGAGTGTCTGCATAAGTATTATTGACAAAATAGTTGTTTTGAAACTTTGTTTCATTTATCATTATTTCTTCATGCAGTTGATGAATAGCATCCCATTGTTTTTTAATTTTTTCCATGTGAAACTTATAGCGAGATTTGGACTTTCCTTGGCTTAGTTCCGTTTCAATTTGGTTTAGGTCGGTTTGTAGTTGTTGCAGCCTGAAGTTTTGTTTTTTCAGACGGTGTTCTTGTTTTTTTTCCGCCAAGGGATCGGCGGAACTTGCTGAAGGTGTTTCTGCTTTTGGACAGGTTTTTAGGTAGTTTAGTACTTCTTCGTATTTTTCTTTTAATTGGTTGTCATATTTTTTGGTAAAATATGCACGTTCGGTGAGGTTTAGGTTTTTTATTTCCTTGTCGTTTTTCTGGATACTTTTCCATATTTTTTCTAAGGTGGCGATGCGGTCTTTTATATATGTTTCAGTTTTTCTCAAAGAAGAGTCCTTCTTGCTATTGCTGATAAGCTGGATTATTTGTTTTCCTAGTTCTTCTTGTTCTTGAACAAGCTCATTCATTTTGCTTTCCGCAGACATGATGAATTTTTGAACAGACGGGACGGGATATTTTCTTTGTTTATTTGTTTTTTGTTTACTTTCGGCTAGTTTGCAAGTAGTGTCTGTTTGTGTTGTATGTTAAGCTGAGTTCAATAATATATGCCCGCCAGCGTGAACTTGGCACAGGAATACCTTATTAAACCCTTAAAGTATTTTCCTCGCCAGCGTTAACTGGTCACGGGGAAAAGCCTTTGCTTGTGTGTGATACTCAGTCGTGGAAACGATAATATATGCCCGCCAGCGTGAACTGGCACAGGTATATCTTATTTATTCCTTTTAGTATTCCCCTCGCCAGCGGTAACTGGGCAACAAGGAAAATACCAATTATTAAGTAACGTGTATATTTGTGTGTGCGAGTGAAGCTAACGGCACTTTGCTTTTTCCCACCACTTAGTTTTTTCGAGTGCTTCTTCACGTTACCCTACTCAGTTCAGGCAACGACACCCTAAAACAGGTTTTGGTGGTAAGCTATTCGCCGAAAAGCTCTTTAAATCTTGCTTCTAGCCTGGTTACGAATTCAAACGGTTTTTTATCTATGGTTGGCGTGACTGGCAAACCTGAATTGTGCGTTTTGATGTCAACTCCGTCTAAAGAAGCTATAACGATTTCTTCTAATTTTTCTTGACGTTTCTTAGCTCTTTGGTTTCTGTTCAGCTTTTTTTCTTGCCATGTACGACAGACTTCCTGACAACTGTGATTATATGGTTGGTTTTGGTTGCTTGTAGATGGACGGACGATAAAGTTGATGCACGGATACACGGTTGTGTATATTGGACGGTTGTTCTTCGGTTGAAGAACGGCTTTAAGGCTCGAAGGACCAATGTGCAAGCTTTGCTTGCCAATAGCTTTGCTCAGCTTCGGCTTGAGATGAGCAGCGGGACGATGTAGGACGTAGTAGGTATTTGTTCGTAGTAAATGAGTAACAATTATCGTGGTTAATAACGTACTGATTTATTCTAAGATTTACATTGCATTTATACAACTATCAATTGAACAATGCGTGCGATCTCAATGATGCAAAATAGTAAAATTTAATAACATTATATTATGTATAGTCATCAGAACGTGCAAGGTACAACTGACGTGACTGTAAGAAGGTCAGTGTAGACACTGTACATACCATCTAAGTAAATATTAAATATGCATAGAATTGTCTTATTAAATTATAGAAATTTTATGTGTAATTGTGAGAATTATACATGTACTTTCTAGCTTTTTTACGCGCTTTGATTCACGATTAGACCTCATAATACTGTATTATCCTCAAGTTTATGTCAATTCTGATAAAGGGTCGTTACGTTAAAAACGGTTGCTTTCTATGAAAGTTACCCTTTTTTTCTGTGTATAACTACATTTAAGTCTAAAAGTAGCATAATCTGGAGAACTACCCATAAAGTAAATACAAATCGTATCCGGAACTGAGTTCGTTTAATCACTGCGAAACATTTCCACGTTTTGAAAATTAAAACCGGTGGGCAACGGCTGCGAAGGCAGTGCAACCGGCGGTTTAATGAAGCATTCATGTCAATTACGGCGTTAATGAACAACTACGGAAATCGCCGACAAGACTTTTGCTGCCGTTCGGGATGTATAATTGTCAGTTCTGTGAATTAATTAAAATCCTACAGAGATTTAACTCGATTTCTTAGGGGAATACTCAGTCTATCCATGTATATTGAAAGATAGAAAGGGAATTAGCTGAGATATGATAAAGTAGCGAAAGATAAAGCCATTGGATCAGAGACGGCTGTTCTTAAAAGCCGCGTGATCGCGCGCTTCTCCTAAAATTCCAATTCCTATAATTTATTAATATTTACATAAAATAATGTAAAAATTGCAACAAAAAACATCAGCTTCTCTCCGTAATATCCGGAAATCTTGTGACAAGAGCGCAGTGGCGTGCGCTCGATATATGCATTTTAAACGACTGCTGACTGCGCCTGTTCCGTTAAACTGAGGTCTGTTTTTTCTTTGATCATATCTAATAATTAAGTAGTAAGCAAATTTTCAGCCATTACAAAACTCTTGTACTGACATCATTATAGTGACCATTGATGCGGCATGCTGATTGTTGGTCCTTCACGGATAGAAAAATACAATGTGTTTTCATTTCGGGTGTACATCCGTTCACTACTGTCATTCTGAAAAGAACAACTTTGCTGACGTTTCGCCAAAATGATATTTAACATTTTCGAAGCTTTCTTTCTCGCGTCCGAATAGAGACTGAAGTGTTGATGACTGCGACGCTTCCTTTTATACCCCCACCCGGGGCAGAAGGTTATGTCTGGGCGGGAGTTGGTCGTTTTTTATGTTTTCCGGGTGGTGTTGTGGCGCTAATTGCGTTTCATTTTTTGTGATTATTGTCTTCCATACTGTTGGTAGTTTTAATGATTCGTCCTTTTTATTCAAATCACCTTGTTTTTCAATTTCTATGGCTTTCTCGGATTATTCTGGTCTTATAATGTTCTATATTGGCAATCTCCCTACACCCATCGAAATTTATTTTATGGCCGGTTTCCTGCTGATGTAGGAATAGAGCTGAGGTTGTTTGTGTGTTTCTGATGCTGAGCTTATGCTCTTCCACTCTTGCTGATATTTGCCTGTTACTTTGCTCCACGTATATCTTTTCACAGTCCTGGCACGGAATGCTATATACTCCGTGGTTTTCCAGTTTGATTTTATCATTTGGGTTTCCAAGTAGTTTACCTATAGTAGTTTGTGGCTTGTGTATTGTTTGTATGTTGTGTTACCTAAGAATTCTACCGATTCTGTCTGTTGTGCCCTTTACATATAGTAAGACTACTTGTTGCTTTTCGGTTCGTAATTTTTGTCGTTCGTTGTTCGGGAACCCTGTGCATTAATAGCTTTCTCTATGGTGCGATTTGTGTAGCCATTTTTCTTTAAAGCACTAGATATTACCTTAAGTTCGTTTTGTCTCGTCCACCAAAAGAAAAAAATAAATATAAGATATTTATATCGGTAAACCTCTAGAAAAGGTGGTTTCTATACTGCGACTACTGTTGATAGCGAGGACCCCATTTGAGCACCATCTATTTGTTTAAATATTTGCCCGTTGAATGAAAAATAAGTAATTTTAAAGCAATGCTCCGAGAGTTGTATTATATGTGCCTGGAAATCCTCGTTCATATAGCAATCCTGTCCAATGGTTCGTCGATGGGAAAACTGGGATACAACGATTTGACATCTAGGCTTGCTATGATATCGTCTTTTTCAAGAAAGATGTCTCCTATAATTCGAATTCGGAAAAACTAGAAGAATATCTTGCTGAAATTATGCGACCAGCTCTCGAAAAAGCTGATTTATTTGTAAAAAACTCATTTCACTCGAATTATTCGAGATTGAAGTCAATCGGGTAAGTAATTTTTTGGCAATGCCGTGAACAGACAAACCGACGGACAAATAGACAGAGAGACAGATAGGCGGCATCTAGAGGCCCTGAAACGTAAAGATTTGAAAAAATCTCGGAGGGTGAGTTTTTCACGATTACAAACCCTTTAACGAGGGAAGTAAAAGTTAATAGTAAATAAAATTATGTCCAACAAAAAAATTCTTTTCGCCGCGTATTTTACTTTAATGCAGCTACAAATGAGTCCTTTCAGAAGGAACCAGGCGATGCTGCGAAAATTTAATGTTAGCCTGTGAATATTTAATTAAAACCTACACGGTCAGGTCAAGTTTAATAAAGACCCGACTAAAATTAACTTTGTTTTGTCGGAGTGTGTTTGCAATAATACATTTTGAATAAAACCATTCCAAATATATTTTAATGCCGGATACGGACGAGATCATGAATAATAAAATGCTGCAAAACAATATTAAAATGTATTGATGTGTATAGGGCTCTCCCAGTTTTGACCGGAACGTGTTTTCCAAATATAAATGCTCACAACCATCGATTATTTAAATATATAATCTATTAGAGTAGTTAAAATAAATTGATTAAATAAGTCGGGTGGTAGTCGTTTTTTTTTTATTTCGTCGATAGGCGTTGAAAAGTGTAAGCCGATTAAATATTGTTCGTTTTTAAAATTTTATGTAGGTGTATTAGTTTTATGCACCCCTACATGCCGGGCGTATTTTTGTTTTGTTCGAATGTTATTCATCTGAAATTTGGCATGTATGACGCACGTACATAATAGGATTACCATATTTTCAAACTTTAAACTAAACAGTTTTTCAACTGTTTGTAATTTTAGTTATCATATGTCAGGAAAATACTAGAAATTAATTATAAATTAATTAACAAATTAACTAGATTTCACGTGCTATTAGTATTTGCTACCAATCTAGCTAGCTTATTTAAAAATCGGTACATTTTTTACCCGGAACATCTCTCGTTATGATTTTTTTCCATTTGTTAGGAATAGTGAAGTGTGACCCAGTTTATTTCAATACATGGTCACAGTATATCAGGGGCGTGCAGGCCATGGAAGCAAGGGAAGCAGTGCTGCCCCAAAAAAAATTACAAAACATCTTCTAAAATGTAATTTTTGAAATAGGAAACCATTAATTTAGTTTATATTAAAAATGCTAAAATATTACCTTAATTATCAAGCCCATAATAAATGCGGCCTTCACTCCGACCGAGCCACAATAGAAATCGAATAGAACCTATGCGGGCCTTTAGCTTCTCTGCAGCCAAGTCCTGTATGCTTGATTTCCTGTGAATCGAGCCAGAGGTTATTGAACTTTCCACCGGCTGTTTGCAATTTTTGCATTTTAGTCGCGTGCTTTAAGTGGGGGCGGAAGCTATCGTTGGAGTAGGTTCTTTGTTTGAACGGCTATCCGTGTGTTGTGTGATACGTACAAGGTGATCGCGTATAATGTTACCCCCCTTTAACTTTTTTGTTTCTCACTGTAGAAAAAAAAGTATTATATAAAAGTTTTAGAGCTCACTGCATACTATTTGCACAACATATTTTTGTATATACAGGGTGTGTCATAAACAAATACCAAAGCAAAGTTACCTTTTTTTAAATGGAACACCCTGTATATTGTTGCATTTTTGGATTCTACAGGAAATTCTAAAAACATTTCATGTATAATGTCCTATATCTAACATGAACCGTTTTCGACTTATTGCTGTTTGAAAATTAAATAATATGAGAAATAAGGTCGCGCAGGTCAAACATGTGTAATGAAACAAACTAAATAACACAAAGCAAAACTACGAACTAGAAAGCAGAAATATAAGTAGCTATACTAAATATAGAGTTGTTCGACTGGTCCTCCATTAACTTCAATACACCTTATTAAGGTTCTTCTTAATTTTTTCAAGGAGTTTCTGATCGACTCAGCATAATAAGTGTTTATTAGATTAATTTCATTTCTTATGAGTTGTTTAAGGTGTTCACGATTCTCTATGTTGTTTGCATTAATTCTTCTTTCAGTGTACCCCACAGGAAAGCATCTAAGGGTGTGAGGTCCGGACTATTAGGCGGCCATTTAATCGGACCATTCCGTCCGATCCAGTTTCCAAATATTTGAGTGAGATAGTTCGTTACTTCAACTATGTTGTGCGGCGGGGCGCCGTCTTGCTGGAACGTAAGTTGGTTTAAACGTGCTAGTGGTAAATCATCCAGAAACTCTGCTAACTCATTTTGAAGAAATTGCAAATATATATTCCCATTTAACACACCTTCAAAAAAATGTGGCCCAATGATTTTATTGTCAAGTATGCCGCACCATACATTTACAGACTGACGACCCTGATACTGGAATTCTCGGTAACTGTGGGGATTTTCTGTTGCCCAATGCCTCGTATTCTTCCTGTTTATCATTCCATTGGTGGCAAAAGTTGACTCGTCTGTCCAAAGAATTGTTTGTAGAAAGTTATTATTGTGGTTTATTATTCCCAGCATTTCACGGCAAAATTCTACTCTTTTCTCTCTTTGTGTGACGGTTAATTTTGGAGTAGGTCTAATTTTGAAAGGTTTAAAGCCAGCTAATTTAAGTGTTTTTTGAATTTTTCCATATGATGTATTTTTTGGATTATCTTGCATTTGCCTTAAGTCGGTTGAAATGGTTCTAATTGACTTATTCGGATTTTCTTGAGTAGCCAGTAAAATGTTCAATTCGGTATCCTCGTCTTGTGGAATGCATCTTTTCTTTCTGTCTAAGTTTGAATCTCGTTGAAATTTAATAAATATTCTTCTAATGGTCTGTTTACAAGGAACATTCATCCGTGCATTATTTCTTCGTAGTTCTTGCTGCGCCATTTTCACATTATAATTATTTTTAATATAAGCCATTAAAATAAACTGCTTTTCTTGTTTCGAATAAGGCATTTTTGAATATGAATTCTTACTGCTTATCAAAATTGACAACTTGTGTTCACGAAGTTAACCAAGTTAACAATATTGTTATCCATGGAAACCATAAAATACATCTTGACCTGCGCGACCTTATTTCTCATATTATTTAATTTTCAAACAGCAATAAGTCGAAAACGGTTCATGTTAGATATAGGACATTATACATGAAATGTGTTAAGAATTTCCTGTAGAATCCAAAAATGCAACAATATACAGGGTGTTCCATTTAAAAAAAGGTAACTTTGCTTTGGTATTTGTTTATGACACACCCTGTATATACAAAAATATGTTGTGCAAATAGTATGCAGTGAGTTCTAAAACTTTTATATAATACTTTTTTTTCTACAGTGAGAAACAAAAAAGTTAAAGGGGGGTAACATTATACGCGATCACCCTGTACGTCGCGTCGTGCATGATGCGATATGGAAGACAATAATACGGATGTGGAATGCAAATACCGTCAACTTCAGCTGTCGGTAATAACGTTGAAAATGTTGGAAAATTTAGTAAGAAGAGTGTGTGTGAATGTGTGGTGTGTGTCTTAATAATAAAGGGATTTTCAACGTTAAACTTCGCTGATAAGCCGCAAATAATTTTTATCCGGAAAAACAATACGAATAATTTAAATCGCTAACCGGGTGTGAAAATATAAGTAAATTATTTTGTTGGCCATGTTTACTTTTTGAAAATGAAAAAGGTCTCTGGAATAAAGATGGTCTTTCCGATTTAAACAATTTCCATAAAGCTGTAAAAAGACACATTATTTCCAAAGCGCATTTTCATAAAAGAAAAAGTCTTCGGAAAAACCAGAATTGAACACACCCTTAATAAATAGTTGGAAATTAGTTACCGCCGACACATTGAACTAGTCTATAAAAATAGGCAAATTAAAGAAGACTTATCGATGTTGTTTGTTTTCTCGGACAGCACGAATTGGGATTTAGAGGTCATGACGAAACAAGGGTTTCTTCAAATAGAGGAAATTTTCAAGATTTACTTAGTTTAATGGCTAAATATGATGATTGCTTAAAAAAATCATTTAGAGCAGTGTAGCGTTTTTCTCGGAACGTCGAATCGAATCCAGAATGATTTAATTTCCGCTGTTGCAACCATTATTCTAAAAAGAATTAAGCAGGAGATTGGCGAGGCGCGGTTCAATGCTATTGTTCTGGACGAAACAACTGATATCACTAATTTTAGCCAATTATCTATAGTAATACGCTACGTTAAAACAAACGGAAGTATTCAAGACCGATTTTTAGGTTTAAGAATGTGTCCGAAAATTATACAGCAGATGCATTATATAACGTAGTTTATAACGTTACTAAAGAAATTAATGGAGAGAAAAAATTAGTTGCTCAAAGCTATGATGGAGCCGCAGTGATGGAGAACAATTAGGGGCTCTGCAAGCTAAAATTCGAGAAGCTTTCTCAAGTGCTGTGTTTGTCCATTGTTTTGCTCATAAATTAAATTTCGTTTTATCCCAGTCCATCAATCACATTAAAGAGTGTAAAGTATTTTTTGTTACTTTAAGTGGCATGGCACTTTTTTTTTCAAGTCAACAAAACGTACACAACCTTTGGACTCCATTGTACACAAACGATTGCCCAAAGTAGCTCCTACTAGGTGGACTATAATGGAAGACTTGTGTTAACAGTATCTGAAAATCGTGAATCAGTTGAACTATTTTAGAATATAATAGAAAATAATGAAACGAGAAACTCAGAAGCAATAAATAGTTCGAGGGGGTTTTTGGACTGTTTGAAACGAGATTTTAATTTTAATTATTTGTTGAACATATTTTCAGAAATATTTCCATTCTCGGACAATGTTTTTAATATATTACAAACTAAAACAAATGATATTGCTTTTTGCCTAAAAAAAGTGGATGATTTTAAGTCCATGTTTAGCCAAAAAAGAGATGACTTTGACCTATTTTGGGAGAAAACGATGACGTTAAATGTAGTGCCACAAGCCAAGCGTCTTCGAACAAACAAGGTCGAAGATGTTCAAACATCATACAGATGCCTCAAAGCAGCAACAAATAAACTATAGATTTAACGGTTTAAATTATTTTAAATTCCTCGAGCTCTGCAATTTTGATGCATTTAAAGGAAAAACTTTTCCAGAAGATACGTTTAAATCTCTTCTTCTTCATTATAGCCAGTTCTTCGACCGAGTGTTACTGCGATCTGAAATAAAAATTATTTATGAAACTGATGACATTAGCGCAAAAAATAACGCTAAGGAACTAATACAATTTTTAAATGACAAGGAGCTGGAAGATGCCTACACCGAAGTGTCGAAATTGTGTGAATTAGTATTGACAATAACTGCCACAAGTTCATCAGTAAAACGCAATTTTTCAACACTTAAACGTGTAAAAAATTATCGCTGTTGTCCATTGAAAATAAACTTCTCCAAAATATGTCGGAGCATCGACGTTTTTATGATGACGTCATTGACGAATTTGCAAAAAATGATCGAAGAATCGAATTACATTACAAATAGGTAAGTTTCTAAAAATTGCTTCCCTTTCTTAAAATTTCACCTCACGCCCCTGCGGTATATATATATATATATATATATATATATATATATACATATATTTATATATATACAATGTGTATCAGCCAAATGGAATAAATTCGATAATAAATAAATGGGGGCGTGTTCGGAAAAACGCTTGGACCCGTCGATTGGTATTTTTAGTTGCTCATTTTCTCCAATAAAAACTTTTTATACAGGGTGTGTCCTATAAAAGTGGTCAATGCCAACTTTCTTATTTCAAATGCAACACCCCGGATATTATTTAATTTTTGGATTCTTTAGGAGATTCTAAACATATTTTATGTTCAATGTCCTATCTTCAACTATTTCGGCAATATTAAGTGTTTTCGAATTTATTTTTATTTTATTTATTTCGAATTTATTATTATTCATGAAAGTGGCTCTGGTTACTGAACTATTTATTTGATTACAAAAACTCGCTACAACACACTCAATACTTATTTACCATTTAGGTCTTCATATTAAGAATTAAGCAAAAACCATTTTAGCGTTCCTTTTTATTGATATGGAACAAAAAGAGCCAGTTTTGTTTACTTTTAAGTTTTGTTTACTTTTATGTAAAATGCCTGGCCTTTCTCTTTGCAAGACAGTAGTTGTCAGTGTCAGTGTCATAGTCTTTTGAATTTCGTTAACTGCATAATACCTAATATCAAAAAAATGGTTCATTTAACAGAAATGCATAAAATAACAATTCTACAAATGATTGGTTATGGAGATAACACACGAACACAAGTGGAAGTTGCTCGCTTATTTCATGAAAAATTTCCAAATTGCCGCATATATCCCAAGGGACAATTAGTAAAATAGAAAAGCAGTTTCGCGAGCTTGGACATAAGGCAGATAAAAAAAAGCAGCTGCCAATTCAATAAATGATGATACTAAATTGGATATTATGCTTGAGTTTGAGGAAAACCCACATATTTCTAGTCGACAAGCCGCCGCAATGTTCGATATTAGCCATTCGTCGATTATTCGAACATTAAAAGAAAATAAAATGCATCCCTATAAAGTGATACCAACTCAGGAGCTCATGGAAGACGATTATGATAGGAGAACTTATTTTTGTGAACAAATGATGGCTATGTTAGATAACAATGTTATTCAATTAGAACATGTTTTGTTTTCGGATGAGTGCACCTTTACACTTCACGGTCATGTTAATCGTCAAAATTGCCGCTATTGGTCTAGGGAAAATCCTCACTGGATCAGCGAAGAACATACTCAATATCCTGAAAAGGTTAATGTTTGGGCAGGAATTGTTAGGGATCATATCATAGGCCCCTTTTTCATTGACGGCAATTTGAATGGCGATAATTATTTAGCACTGCTCCAAAATAATGTCGTGCCAACTTTGACAAATTTGTATCCGGATCCAGCAAACCCACAAGTTCCAGCGAATATGATATGGTTTCAGCAAGATGGAGCACCGCCCCATTACCAAATTAACGTCCGGCAGTACCTCAACGGAATATTTCCAAATCGGTGGATAGGGAGACGAGGATCGATAGAATGGCCAGCGCGATCCCCTGATCTGACGCCATTAGACTTTTTCTTATGGGGACATATTAAAAATGTTGTATACAAAACTAAACCCCTCGACTTAGCTGACTTAAGAAGACGAATAACGCTTGCGATTAGATCGGTCACGCCTGAGATGCTAAATAACGTTAGAAGAAATTTCTATTTAAGATTAGGAATTTGCCAAGACGTTCGCGGCGAGCATATTCAACAGTTCTTAAATTAACTTTTTACTTTTGTTTATACATTATGAAGAAATAAATAATTTTATTTTTTTAATCTTAATTTTTGCAATAAATTTGAAAACACTTAATATTGCCGAAATAGTTGAAGATAGGTATAGGACATTGAACATAAAATATGTTTAGAATCTCCTAAAGAATCCAAAAATTAAATAATATCCGGGGTGTTGCATTTGAAATAAGAAAGTTGGCATTGACCACTGTTACAGGACACACCCTGTATAAAAAGTTTTTATTGGAGAAAATGAGCAACTAAAGATACCAATCGACGGATCCAAGCGTTTTTCCGAACACGGCCCCATTTATTTATTATCGAATTTATTCCATTTGGCTGATACACACTGTATATATATATATATATATATATATATATATATATATATATATATAAATATCAAGTACATTCTTGGGATTAGGTTCGTGGATTGAAACAAAAAAACTTTAATTGACATTTCGCCTGTACATTTCAGGCTTTTTCAATATATTTATTTCTGCACATCTAAAAATTAAATACAAAAAGTGTATATATGCAAGTCAAAAAATAAAAACAATTAGGTATAACGGCACGCACTAAAATTATTAAAACATTTACTTAAAATACTATTTTAACCAAATCAAGTCAATCGGGTTAGTTTTTAAGTTATGCTGCGTACCGACAGACACACATACTGATACGGGCCGACTAAATTGA